>CAEGAF010091668.1:0-20065 GCA_903067075.1 Micropoecilia bifurca | reverse complement strand
TTTTAACACTTTCAAAATTGTTACTTTAACACCAGCTGACTTGGACACATACACTTTTGGGTGTTAATTCAACACTGGCATTTTTACTGTGTATATATGTTTTTTTATTGCATAAAATTTGGCGTATCACATATTGCATTCCTAACGTCAGAGTGTGGAAAAGCTAAATGGGTGTGAATAATTTTGCAGGGCTCTATTACATGTCAACAGGCTGCTGCTTTCACTGTATCTTTACTGGTTCTTGGTAGAAATGGCAGCAGCGCTCGGTCTAAATGAATATTGATCTATGGCATCAAACACAAGGAGGCCAAATAACCAACAATAACCTCCTCGTTATGAGCGGGAGGAGGCGCAGCGAGGACAGCGCATTAAAAAAACCCGCAGCGTAGCTTTTTAACCAACCTCTGAATCAATCAGAATATTCCTGCTGCCTCGTGACGTCATCAGGTCCCGCGGATCACCGCTCTTTCTTTGCGGTTTTAACCTGTTGATGGACAACGGGGGGAAAGTTGGGGTTTCTACTGCGACTCTTCCTCAAGCCTTTATGTGTGTGTGCGCAACTTCTGAAATGACGCGCTGCACGTTTCCGGCTTCACTGCGGGGAGCTTCGGCGGTCCAAAGCTTGTTACTTGTTTTCCTGATGGAGAAGAAGGAGGAAAAGGTGGTGGAGGGGGTCGTGGGGGGAGGTGGGGGGGGGGGGGGGTCTGCTGAGAGGGAGGGAGAGGGATGTCACAAATCAGAGGGACCCCTGCTGCTGTCTGGATGCAGCAGTGGCTGCGCAGTGGGGGTGAGGGTGTGTGTGTGTGTGTGTGTGTGTGGGGGGGGGGGGGGGGGGGGGGTTTTTTGGGGGGGGGGGGGGCGGCCCCCCCCCCCCCCCCGCGGGGGGGTGGGGGGGCGGGGGGGGCGAGAACCGGTGCGGGGGGCGGGCGGGGGGGGGCCGGGGGGGGGGGGCGGGGCCGCGGGGGCGGGCGCGCCCCGGTGGCAGAGTTGTTGTCTTTCAGCAGCTCCTCCCCCCCCCCCCAGGATTGATGGATAGAACCCGGGCATCGCACAAAACATCAATTCCGTCCTGCTTTTCTCTTTCATTCCGAGCCTCACGTTCCCCGTCTCTCCTCCCTCTCTCTTTCTCACCCTCCCCTACTGATGCTGCTCCAGGTCCCTCGCCGGCTCCTCTCTCTCTCTCTCTCTCTCTCTCTCTCTCCTTCACTAGTTTCCACAAGGCATCCGTAAAGCCCACAGACAGAGAGCGGAGCGCGCCGTGAGGCAGCAGGACAGCCTGGCGGACGGACTGATATTCCTCACAGCCTTTTCTGTCTGGCGGGGTTGAGTTAGAGCCGGAGCGCTGGACTGGACTGTGGTTTTCCGTGGGAGAGGAGGCGGAGGGGGAGCGAGGGGGAGACGAGAGGGGCAGGTTGGACAGATGGAGGACGGCGGGACCCGACACCTGGGATGCTGCGTGGTTGACGTGAACGAGCTGAGCGCCGACCCTGAAGGACTGAGCGCTGCTGGTGAGCCGCTGCGCTGTGTCTGTCTGATGCTGCTTCTTCTTTTTCCCCCCTGGTTGTTCCATAAAACTCAGGGATTGTGTCTTTGGCAGCGAACTCGAACGGTGGCATAATTTTTAACTCGAAGTAAACCGTAACTAACTTTATTCAGTTACGGTTTGCACCAAAAGTCCTAGTTGGTGTAAATTTCTGTTTCCAGATCAATGCTGAATAACTCTAAATCTGTTTGGAGCTTATTTTCATGTTGCTTTTTGGAGGATGCATTTTTTTAATTTTTATTTTTTGCAAAGTCATGTTGATGCCTCAGTGTTGAGCGTTTCCCCCAGTTACAGCAGAGAACATATTAAAAACAACTGCCTGGCTGATAAATGCAGCGGGCTTTAAGTGTGATAGTTGCAGATTGACCCTTTATGTCTCTGTTGTCTGTAACTTAGTGTCTGATGTTAATTTGCAAAGTATTCGACAATGACAAACAGTTTTGTGTTTATGCTTCCTACTCATATTTGGCCATCTGTGCTCATATCTGCAGCAGTTTTCCAGTGGATTGAAAAAGTATTCATACCCTTAATCTTGTCAGTGTGTTTGATAGATACACATAAGATGGTGCATAATTTTGAAATTGAAGGAAAATCGAAATATAAATTTAGAAAATACTGTATACCTTGTATTTGGGATCAGACAGGCAGTAAAAAGCTGACAATTTTTAAGTTTTGCACAAATTCCCTTTTGGAATTTTGTCGGTACTTTGAGTAGACCATTCTAACACGACTGTCTTATAGATATGGCTGTAAATGTAGGGTAGTTGTTTGCCGGGATGGTGAACTTTCACCCCATCTCTAGTTTCTTGAGGTTTCTGATAGGTTTTCTTCCAGGACTGGATTTTTTTTTTCCTGGATTAAGCTTCATCCATCTTTTCAACTCTAAACATCTTCCCTGTTAAGGGGCCACAGCTATAAAATCAGCTAAAATCTAGACTCCCTCACCATATTGTTCATTCCAACTGCTGATGCACCAATGAATAAACACATTTATTTTTATTTATTTATTTCAAACAGACAGAAAAGGCAATCAAGAAAAAAGAAAACAAAAAGAAATAGAATGAAACAAACGTAAAAAATAAAAATGTAAAACAAATTACACACACCTGGATTGGTTGCTTTGCAAACACTAAGCAGTAGCATGCTAACTAGCATCTTCTCCCATATGTTCGCCACTATTTTTGCTATTGCCTTCAGTGCTTGTGTAAACTAGACATGATAGGACATTCTTCTTTCTACCCCTTTAGAGGCAGCATTATGTCATTTCCAGGCAAATACCACTATTTTGTAGCACAATCAAGCAACAATGTTGCGTTTAGATTTTATAAAAATGCAAAAGAAGGTAACATTGCTACCTTCAATTGCATTTATGCAGCAGAAATATGACCAAGTCATATTAAATTTAGTGCCTTGAAATGGGGACTCTGTCTCTTTAAGACAGTTCTCTTCTTTCCAACACTCCGCCTTCAGGAGGTCATCACATCGCTCTGATTGACCCTTTAGCAAAGCTTTTACCAGAGTTTCACTGGGAAGGAACCCTTTGCTAAATGCTGCTGGCTAGTCTGAAGGAGCTGAGAGGGGAAGTAACTGTGGAGGTGGAAGCTTGAAGCTTGGAAACTGCAGCTCCAAAGTGAAGCGTCATCCTCGAAGGCGGTGTTAGGTCCACCCAGACGTTTTGCATAACTGACTGGTTGTCACAGGAGATTAAATCATTTCTCAAACATGGATGAAAGAATTAAAGCAACTCTCCAAGTATGTTTGTGATTAGGAAATATAATGATGTGAAGCTCAAAGTTGATTTGACATAAAACTGACCCTTTAAAACGGCAATATTTGGACAATAGCTAAAGTTCCCCATAAGAGCATTTGATGTTTGCAGCTTCTCCAGAGGTAAAAGAGTCTCGCTTTTAAGAAGACTAAGATGTTTGTAGCTTTTACGTTTCACCATGGTTGTTCACAAGCAAATCTCCTAAGTCTCCACACAACATTTGGATTTATATTAAGACTGAACTGCACATAAGGAGACTTTATTTAATTATAGGGTGGGCTTTTCAGACAGTTAGTTGTGTTGGATTTTATTTAAGATTGTCAGAATAAAACGGGGGCAAATACAAATCCTCATCACTCTTTATCACTCAAATAAATGTCTTTATTTGTTCAAAGACATTTGAAGGCCAGACCTCGTTTTTCTTCCACTTCACAATTATTTGGTACTTTATGCTGGTTTTTCACACAAAATCCCAATGAAACACGCGACTGTAATGTGACAAAATCCCAGAAGGATCAAAGGGCAGTGCTGTTTGTTTCTCTGAGCACTTTTGCTGCAGCCTGTCCTTTGCTGTCTCGGTCTGCTGTCATTGAACAGTTGCAGAGGCAAACTCACCTTCCTTCTCTCCACTAAGAGAAATGACTGAGGAGGTTACCCTTATCAGGAATGTCACAAAGCCTGATTCTCAAATGTAATATCTCTGCTTTCAAAAAGGACAAGCGCTGCATGCTGAGCCGCTGAGCGACATGGAAGTTCAAAATCATTTTCTCTGTAGGTATAAATAAATAGAGTCGCACAAAGCAGAGAGAAGGAAGGTGCTTTGTTGCCTCGTCTCCTTTAAGCACACAAAATCTCTACAAAGACGTTGAAACAGCATGCAAAGACTAAAGTGTTGTGAGAAAATTACACCGGTGTGAACAAGCTACATTAAAATACACGGTAAAACATGTGCTGTCAACTGGAGCCACATGCTGCAGCACTCAGCCTTCAATTCTAAACTCAATACACAAAATTGTTAGGTATAAAGTCCCACAGAAAGCATATTTGTTGTGTGGTGGCATAATTATTAGAGTCCTGGGATAAAATAACCAGCTGAGATCGTCCAGCATTGAGTATGAATGTTCTCTTACTGTATCTTATCATGCATTTTATGCTAGCTGCTAATTACCTGTAGGTGGGAGTATGTGCATGCATGATTATCTGCCCTGTGCTGCTCTGCTGTCCAGTACAAAGTGCTCTCCACCTCTTATCCATTGGCTGCTGGAGGAAGTCACACAAAACTCTGCAACTGATGGACGGACACAGACAAATGCAAACTTTCAACACAAAAGACTTATTTTAAACTCCTCCCTTACTTATTGTTACATTTTTTTCACATTGTCATTAGAAATGAGACAATTTTCTGAAGTTACTGTAAAATACATCCAGAGTTGGAGCAGAATTTTATGTCAACATGAGAAAACATTAGTAAAAGGTGAGAGACTGTCTTTGCCAGTTCCATATGATCCTCGCCTGCAGTGCGCTGAGTGAGGAGACTCTGCAGACTCATTTGAACATAATTCAGCTGTCTGGTACAACCCACACACTTAGAAAAACCCGCTGAGATCTAAGATAGATGCTGGTGTGTATGCCAACTGAAATGGACAAAACTTTCCCAGAGATAAACAAACATGGCTCAGAATGAATAACAAAGACTAAATGCTGTTATTCTGTTCATTTCATTATTAGCAACATTGACATTACCAAAATAATTTTTGATATAAATCAAACTAAAATCTACAATTGTAGACTAAAAATCAACTTATAAAACACACACATTCTGAACATTTTAAAGTACATATGGGATTTTTTTTCCTACTGAAAACATTTAAACAAATTAGTCTGAATTAAAAAGAAAAACTATTAAACAAAATCTTAATTGGGAAGAAACTAGATTCATGCTGTTGTTTTTTATGTGGAACTTCAAAACGTGCATTAAATTGATATGTGGAAGATATAAAATGAATAACCAGGCTACCTACAACATCATTTGATCAAAATGTATGACCATTAACTCTAAAAATGTAGATTTCATTTAACTTTCCGTCAGGCATTGACAATGAACCACTCACAACACAGGCAAGAACATCACTACTAATGTTCACAAGCAGAACCTCCTGCAGTGACTAATTGATGCTTGTAAGAAAGTCCTTTTAAACTTCTAAAAGGATCCTGAAGGGATGGGAGGAAAAAAGTGCTGGTCCCTCCAATTTATTTTTGTTTCTGCATTGACATTGAGGATCCAGTCCAAAAGGTCACCTCTCTGCCCACACCACAAACGTCACACTTCAGACTTTGCAAGGGAGTAACAAAGATGGGCCATGAAAGGTTGAAAACTTTATTTTTCTTTTTAAGATGTGTCTAGATCAGAGGAGCCCAAAGTGGGTCCTGGAGGGCCGGCATCCTGCATGTCTTGGTTCTCTCCCTGGTTTAACGCACCTGGTTCATATGGTGGCTCATTAGAGGCCTAAGCAGAACATTGACATACTGAACAGGTTGTTTCTACCACCAGGGAGAGAACTAAAACATGCAGGATGCCGGCCCTCCAGGACCCACTTTGGGCACCACTGAACTAGATTTACTTGATAGTTTCCATTTCTAAAGTCATAAGAAGATCCAGCTTAAGTTGATCTATGAGTTTATCCTCATCAATAGAATGACAGAGCTTATATTTTTTTGACTACCTTGCAAAATGTTCCCACCAGCCTGCTGAAAACACTAAGATTAAATATGTCTAAATAAATTTTTGGAACAATTAAGAACATTTTTCTTAATGTTTATATTTATTGAGTAGCATCCAGCTATTTTTTCTTTTTAAAACATTTACCAGTTGCATCAGTGACAACAAGTGGTAATTAGCACATAACACTATAACCTGAACAATGCATCCCCCCCTCTTGCAGTTAATGTATCGTGTACATTGTCGCTGTTTCAAATAATTAGTCAATTTGGATCTTTTCTAACCAATAGTCTTGAACTAAGATGAACTCATGAACAGCCTTTGGAGCTTACATTCTTATCTGAATAGTTATCCTACTGTTGTTGCTTTGTCTCTTTTTCTTCGTTTTGCATTTTGAAGTTCTGCCTAAACCCTGTAGCAACCCAGCAACAGGAAAGATGAATATATGTAGTTTTCCTGTGGTTTGGTGCATTTTAATCAGGCATGAAAATAAATGGGGCATGTGTCTGTAAGTGCACTAATTAAGCATAAAATGATGCCCTTAGACACTCATGATGGTGCTGCTTTTTGTCAGAAACCAGAGTTCTGCAGGTAAAACCTGACAGTTGCCTCCCATTGAACCTTTCTCTGGCACAAAATGGCAGGTTTTTTAGCTGACAGGTGTAAGGGAGCGAGACTAATGAGAAAAATCTGATTCCAGTCGTATTTTGTTTTCCTTTGGTGTCCTGAAAGACAAAGGAGAAAGCCAAAGCACATAATTACCATGTACAGCAGAGTCGACAAGTTGACAGCCCTGCATTATCAGTCGCAGGTGAAATGGTTTATCTCCACTTTGTTGACGGGAGACAAGAGTGGGACTGAACTCTGCTGCCATGCAGTTATTAAGCTGAAGCTGTTCTGTTTTTTTTACACACATTCCCAAAGCTATGGAAGAAATTATGCCATTTTAGCTATCAGCTAATTACATCACAATTTGCATAAAGGAGCGTGAGTTTTTGCTGACAGCCCTTACCTGAAATATTAATTAGTGTTTGGTGTTTGACATGATAAAGCTATCACAGACCCACCTCTCCGTCGGCGCCCTTGTTAACCTTCCACACTACATCTCTTATCGCGGTGACAGTTGAGACCACCTCGGCTGCACCAACTGATTCACAACACTTCATTAAAAGCTGGCAACAAAACCATCTGTCCCCTCTCAATCTCCCGCCGCAGTAATGTGAGGATAACTCACTCCTGCGTTCAGCACCACTCGTCCTAATGGGATGCCTGTCTGTGCAAACATCAATCGAGTTACTGTAGAGGTGCGATCACCGGATGGATCGCCGTGAATGATGCACAGGGGGCTTTTAGGGAATTTTAAAATGTGGGAATGAGGGGAAAAACGTGCACAGGGTTGGACAAAAGGAGATCGAATACAGCAATTATTGAGCATTTATCTGTGTGCACTCGTGGGTAGAGCCGCTGGCTGGGGCGGAAGGGGGAATGCTATTTATATCCTTGAAATATCAAAGCCCATGCTGAGCCAGCCGTATCAGTAAATTATTTATATCTCCTCAAAATCTAAAAGAAGATACTACTCAAAATGTTAGCAGGATTTACTCTTCTGAGGGAACTTCTCTGTGTAATATCTATTCATGAGGAGAATAAGTAGAAGTGATTAGCTTGTGAATCCTCTCCTTTTCTGTTGACTGGAAATGTTTCTTAAAGTGCACCGGACAGTTATTTTTCATGCATTAAAGACCTTAGATCAGTGACAGCAGTGTCTCCATCTCACGTTTGTGTTTATCATCACGTACAATGGATAAGATATCAAAGATACATCCATCCATTTTCTTGCACCCTTGTCCCTTAATGGGGTCAGGAGGGTTGCTGGTGCCTCTCCAGCTAACATTCCGGGCGAGAGGCGGGGTCACCCTGGACAGGTTGCTAGTCTGTCGCAGGGCAACACAAGAGACACACAGGACAGACAACCATGCACAAACACACCTAGGGACAATTTGGAGAGGCTAATTAACCTGACAGTCATGTTTTTAGACTGTGGGAGGAAACTGGAGTACCTGGAGAAAACCCACCATGCACAGGGAGAACATGCAAACTCCATACAGAAAGACCAGGGCCAGGATTCGAACCCAGAACCTTCTTGCTGCAAGGCAACAGCTCTATCAACTGCACCACTGTGCAGCCATCAAAAAAACAAGCAGAGAAAAAAGGTTAAGTGATCATCTGTAAGACGGACAATTTACCACCCAGGTCATTCATTAACTCTGTCATTCCACAGAAATGCCCCCATGCTGCTACATCCTTACAAATTCTCCTCTGCGTTCCCTTCAGCGTGCCTTTCCCCCCACTGATGCCACCCGCAGACTCGGGGGGGTTGATAGATTGGAAGTACAGTGGGGCTGTGCTGTTATTTCTGGAGCCAGATGAAACTGCGGTATAGCAGACGGGTACACCTCATTTGCTCTGGGCCCCTTCGGGAGATGAATCTGCATGTGCAGCCCGCCTGCCGCCTCGCTGAGCCTATTACCATATTCATAATGCTGCCGGATATCGATTATAAATACCACACCTGTGCCACTTTTCTCCACATAGTTGTTCTGAGCCACATTGTGGCTGAGAGCCTTGTGCTCGTCGCAGGTATGAGCGGGATGGGCTGCTCGGGTGGCATGCACCTCTCCCCATGTAATGTTTAATTGTTGCGATTAGACCAGGTAGCTGTGCAGAACACATCCAGTATTTTCCTACAGGAATTAATGGCATGCAGTATATTTCGAGCTTCAGGACAAAATCACAGTAAAGGACCCTGATTTGCAAATGATCAAAACCCAGTGATTGAGCTATATGTTGAAATGCTGAACCTAAAAATACTTGATGCCAAAAAACTTATTAAAAATGAGAAAAAAAGTTGGGCTATATGCTTGCTTACGTGTCTATTGCATTGTCTCTTGTTTTAACCAAACTCCTGCCACTTTGAGTAGTTTTACAACTGGAGTCTTCTCAGATTCTTGCTTGGCTGATTCAGAGCCTTGTTTGCCACGTCAGACTGATTTTTACTTGGAGACGGATCTGAACTGCAGATCTGGGAGGCCATACATCCTGTAGATGGCTCGACATAACGATGATGTTGATAAACAGGTGTTTACTTGATAAGATTCATGCATCTTTGCTGAAATATTGATATCCTCTTCTCATGTTCATGTTCTAAAAGGAAGATGATATTTACCAAAAAAGTTCAGATATAGTTGCCATCCTCTGGTGGGTCTGTTTTACCAAAGGCATGAAACTCAGAAAAAAATGTCACAGTTCAAACCTCCACAGAGAAGAGAGGACTCTCCATTTATATTAGATGTGTTTTCCCCTCTAGTTTTCACCCTCTTCATTTTTATCACAGAGCCACCTCTTCTATGCACAAGATATCATTTGATCTTGTGCATAGAAGTTGATCTATGCACAAAATCAACTTCTGACGAAACGAGGCTCTGCGTAGCCTGGTTGATTCACTCAAAACAAGTTGATAAAAAACACATACTTCACAATATTCATCAACCCAGGATGCATTGCTCAGGTGGAAAAACATATAAAATATAATTTTTTTGACGTATTACAAACAGAATTTTTTAGGTAATAGAAAAATTACTATAAAATGACCAACATATTCAAATAATTGTGGATTCCTTTTAAATATTTAGGGAAGCAAGAAGTAGATGCAAATCAAATGGAAAGTTTTTTTTCTTTCTGACTAGTGAAAATTTATGACCATAATTTAATTTCACACACAACTGACCTCTGGCACATTTCCAAAGGTTTTGTCCTGGGATGATCCGAAGCATATTACAAATCCATCTATGTCAGGTGTAGAATTGCATAATCATATGCCATTTCACACAATTTTCAAACACTTGTGACATCTGAAAAGGGTTGCATGGAACTGCAATTCGCCCCGTCTACTGTGATACTCACAAGTAAGATAAACTGCAACCAAACACCTTCAAAAGTGACTTAGTAAACGGGTCCACTTGTGTGTAATGTAATCTCACTCTAAGTGTAGAATTCTTTGAAGAACACTGAGATTTTTTTAGAGAACAAACTTCATTGTGAAGGTGAAAGAATACAGCAGACGGGTCCGGGAGAACATTACAGATGTTTAAATGCCATTAAGCAATATTCCATGCTTGGGAAACCTCACAGAAATCTGTTCAATCCATGATCTGAACATGGAAAGAGGATGAGCCACCTGACATGGAAGTCCACCTAAAAGACTGGGACATGAAAGAAGAGGATTAATAATAGAAGAAACTAAGAGATCCATAGTAGCTGCAGAGATCCACAGCTCAAATGGGAGATTCATTTGACAGAATATCTGCTATTGAAGTAAATCTGGATATTTTTTGGACGAGTGGTGAGAAGTAAGCCAATGTCAAAAGAAAGCTATAAGAGATCTTGTTTGCCATATAATTTGTGGATTTAAATTGTATTTTTATAGTAGAGCACTTTCTGATTGTGAGAAGCGTTATATAAATAAACTTTGCACTGCAAAAATACGGAATATTACCAAGAATTTATTTTATCGAGTTTTTAGAACAAATATTTTAGTACACTTCAAATTAAACCAAACTAACATAATAATGATGAAAAAGTTTTATTTCCACTGGCAGATTATTAAATTTATAGGTGAAATAATTTGCGAGTACTTTTACACCAATATTAAGGAATTACTTACTTAAAACAAGCTCCTCCTCCTCCATCTTGCTGTAAAATTACCTGTGAGTTTTGTCTAATTTCAAATGTGCTAAAATACTTGCACCAGAAAATGCACCAAAAATAATTGGTAAGATTTTGTGTTTTTGCACTGTACTTACTTTGCTGAAGGAACTTTGGTAAGATGTGACTAGAATTTACTCTCTTGATTCTGCATACAGAACACGTCTTATGGAGTACAAGCTAAAGCAGGCAGACTTAAAAAAAAATACAAGATGATATATTTGAGAAGTGGAAAGCTCTCATCTGGACTGCACATGCTGTCAGATGTGATGATGTATCTGTCTTGTGCTGGACACCAGCAGTTGCAGCAGCTCTACCTGTGAAAGGAGGATCCTGGAGGAAGAGAAAGACGCTCAGACACCTGCTGTGTCCTCAGGCTGCAGTGGTGCAATTTAACACCGATCTGGAAAACCCGGCGCATGCAACAGTTTCCAGAGCGACGCTGGAACACATTCAGTCTTTGTCTTCGAAGGTGCAACATAAACAGTTGACTGTGTACAAACAAAACATCTGGCACCATCCTTTCATTAATATTTGACAGTCTACCTAAGAGCTCTGCATATAAAAGCAGACAGCTGAGAATTGTAATCCTCCTTCCGCTCTGTCAACATTCACTTGCTGTTCAGCACGTTGGGTCTTTTGTGATTGGCATCCCTTCCAGCCCACACCGAATTTATCTTCAGTCCTCATCTTTAATTATTACTGCAATGTCAGGGATTTGTCACTGCCTCCTACTACTCTGAAAAAAGTTAATGTATGTCCCAGATGGAGTCCTCTAAACAAACTAGGCTGTCACAATGACAATCCCTTATGATAACATGGCAGCAAAGGCAGGACCGAACAGCTGGCTCTGTCTCGGTCCACGTATGGAAAGGGCTCCCCTTTTTTTAAACAATACAACATGACATTCTGGCTTATTAAAGTTTCATATGGTCCTACAAGGAAGCTTTAGTGGTGACAACATGAGCAGACGCCAACCGAGAGGAGCATGAGGTTGACAGCTTTGAGAAAACCAGATAAACATATATACACACACACTTATGGGGACGATTTATTTTAAAGATTAATTTATTGTGCTTTTTGGGCTACACAAAGTAATTTTTTGAACAGACATCATTCTTGGATAATGAGATTTTAATCTGCTCTGTTCTACATATTTTGAGCTCCTTTCATAAGCTGTTTTAGGGAGATGGTCAATTAGACATATATTATATTTTCCCATGATTTACATTTCAGCTGAAACTTTTTCTGATAGACTCAAGAATCTCCTGTTAGTAACCACTGATCTATTTTAATGGTCAAGTAATTTAAACACAAAAATAAAATGAAACTAATTCTTGATTTTTGAGAAAAAGTTGGAGTGCCAAATTCCTGAGTTGAAGGAAAACTTTGCAAGAAAGAAAGGGAGAAATTCAAAATAAAGGCCTTTTGAGAGAAGATTCAAAGTTAAGATAAAAAGAAGAAGCCTTACTTTTGGCCTGGGTCTTTTTATGTCACCTCTCATTGAACCCACTGGGTTCCTGGATCTTTGGTTCTGAACAGCCTCTTGACAGGGGAATCCGCACAGCGTCTGTCCAACCTGACCTCAAGGTCGACTCTACAGGGAGGCATCGGTCACAGACCTTCAATGTTCGGTGGTTTCTTTCGCTGGAATCTGAATCGAACAGTTAAAGAGGGAACGCTGGGTTTTATCTCCAGCAAATTAACATAAGCTGCTGAAACATTAAGGAGCATCAAGAGGAGACACAAAAACAAAGAGTTAGGGTAAATAAAGCTTTGCAACCGAATCTCCCGGTCGATCAGATCCAAAAATAAAAAACTCAGGGAAGGCAAAACTTCTTTGATGCTTCTGTGTGTTGCTCTGTCTCTTTAGAAATTCACACTCTGACTCTCCTCTGAGTCAGCATGGAGGGCTCACTAGAGACACAACATCATGATGTCATCAGGTGCTGGTCACCCCAGCAGCAAAAAGCCTTGGAAAGCATTTGTGCATCACATTAGATGCTCCAAAACCCTCTCAGTGGAGAGACGGTTCCAGAACAGAAAATATTTTACTGGGTGGAAGCAGTTTGAGCTCAAGGTCTACCGAGGTCTAAGTTAGCAGAAAAAGAACATTCACTCTAAAGAGGCAGTATTATGAAAAATCAACTTTTGTTAGCTTTACATCATGTCATAATGTTATATATACATGGAGTGTTTCCTCAATTCTTTCATGCATGTTTGAGAAATGTTTTGATCAGTGTAAAATGCCTGGGTGGACCTAGCTCCGCCTTCAAAATGCAGCTCCTCCTCAGAGCTGCAGTTTCCACGCTTCGAGCTTCCGCCTCACAGAGCAGCTCTCTCCCACATCTCCCCCGCTCAGGTCCTTCAGACTAGCCAACAGCAATTAGCAAACACCTGGAAGAACTCTGCATTATAAAAGCTACTTTTTAGAGAATGATGGTAAAAAAAACCGTTGAAAATCAGAACTTTCTTAAAGAGACAGAGGACCAATTACAAGGCATTCAATTATAAATTCAATTTTTTTAAAGTCATATTTAATATGTGGCATTTTCATAACAACTGAAGCTAACATACTTACTTGATTTTGCTAGAAAGTGACACTGTGTGCCTGGAAAATACATAATACTGATTTTTTAAAAACACTGTTTGACCTCATCTAAATGAACATCTTCTCGTCACTGAATGTCGTCTTCACAAAACAGCTGTTTTTTAGCCTTCATTTAAAGGAACTTGGTGTTTTCAGCTGTTTTGCAAGTTTTTTGGAAGTTTGTTCCAGTTTGGAAGTTTGCATAGAAGCTGAATTCTGCTTTTCTATGTTTGGTTCTGGTCCTCGGAATGCAGCAGAGCAGAACCAGAACCAGAAGGCCTGAGAGGTCTGGAAGGTTGATGCAACATCTTTAATGTAATTTGGGGCTAAGCCATTCAGTGATTTGTAAACTAACAGAAGAATTTAAAAGTCTTCTCTCTGGGTGATGTACTCTACATTCCTGTTGATGGTGAGAACACCAACAGCAGTGTTCTTATTCACATGTACATTCATAGACATGTATTGTACATCACTGCCCAGGCAGAGTGAAAATGGGCCATTTCAGTGGCATGTTTTTTGCTGTGAGAAACTCCAGAACCAAATTGATCTGACCGGTGCACAGTTACAGCTGCCAGAGAACAAAATGACCAAAATCTATCTAGCCTTTGTAAATGATCCTCATTTCATTTAATGTCTGTTATCTAAACTCTAGTGGCTCCAATAAATCAGAAATCACCCTGAATGTGTGGCCCATTAGTGGAGTTGATGAGCCTTAGAGAGGCCAGTTGTGTCTGTGGGCACATCAGCAACACACTCGGTGCTCTGAGGCCGTCGTGTGTCGATCCAACCTGCAGGCGTTTTCATCTGCTTTGTGTTTGAGCGGTGGTGTCGGACTGGGAGAGCAAAGAATGAGAAACAGCACTGGTGACAGATGATAGAGGCAGTCGGTACGCTGCTCATCTTTTTTGGCATGAGCCCTCAAGGACAATCCATACCAGAAACTCTCGTTTGAACGCCCGACAAAGTTTGTAGGCTTTTTTGCATAATCCAAACGAACAGTTCAGGGAGATGGTCACGCTTAGAATGTTAGAATACCATTTCTCTGCTGTCGAGTTATTTTCTTATTAAAATAGTTCCCACAATCTGACCTCCAGTCCCCGTCTCTCATTAGGCCTATTGGCTGCCGATACATTATTGGCTAGACATGATTTAGTTGCTTTTAAAAGTTAATGACTCAAGTACTTCTTACTAGACAATGCTGTGGCATCGCGGATCCGGATAGCGACATGAAAGCAGAGCTGCACAGTGCGACTGGATGTGAAGAAGAGGGAAAGACAGACCGGTCGGGAGGACGCAACGGAACGAGGCTGCCAGGAGGCGAAACGCGTACAGACGTGATCATATACAGAGTGAAGGATTTCAGGAAATGTGAGGAATGGGAACAGAACTTTGCTTCTCAGTCACACTGTGGCAACACGTAGGGGAGTTGACAATCCGGTGAGCAGCGGGCGGCAGTGTGAGGGTATTTATACTGCAGAGGCTTGATGAATGAAGGCTCCCAGGTGTGCGGGCGGAAAAAGAGACACTAGAACATTATGGCTCTTATTTACTCACACACTGTCACACAGAAAACATGGGGGTGGATAAGCAAGAGAGCGACCTGACATGCAGGAAGAAGGAAACGAAGGCCTGGGCCGCCCGGAATAGGTCCACTCACAGTTACAGTATGTCAGGGAAATACTGCAGGTTAAATTTGTTTGGCACATAAAGCAGGTTGGGCTGCAGAGGGTAGAACTGCTGCCTTGTGTCAAGAAGGTCCTGCATGTCATTTTTATGATCTCTCTCTCTGGGTACTCTACTTCTTTCCACAGACCATAAATACGACATTTAGGCCAACTGGTTTCTCTAAGTTGACCTTCTATATGAGTTTGTGTGCATTATTGTGTCTCTGTACCTGTGTTTCCATTACAAAGGTGCAAAAAACTTTGTCTATTCCTCTAATGTAAAAAAAACTCCACATTTGTGCAATTGCTGTGTTTCCATTAAATAAGAAACATAATCAAAATCACATGTGAATAAGTTTGTTCACTAAAAAGACATGCCGCACCATCATCCTCCTACTACTTCTTTTCATCGTTTATGTTTTTTCTGTCGGTAGTAACATCCGGTTCTGGACTCAGTGGTGTAAAAAAAGTGTTTCTATTTCAGTTTTTTTTTAAAATACTCTAATTTTGCTAGTCAAAAAAACCACTTCAGACTAGTGCAAAAAGTTTGATTAAAAATGTGAGTTTTGTTTCCATTAAGTGAATTTATTTTCATAATTCCAATTTACACAACCGTACGGTGGATGGAAAAGCAGCCTGTGCTCAGCTGGTAGCCTGTTCAGGGTGTCCCTCCCTCCTGGCTAATGGCTGCTGGAGGTGGACAACCCTGCACAAGTAAGAGGGTATGGACAAGGATAAAGATAAAAAAGATTGATCTTTCCAAGATCTTCTTTAAGCAAAAAACATGTTATTTTTCTTTTTTTTTTAAAGATTAAAAGATCAAGAGAACCTTAATTAGTGAGAACTTATTCTTTCTCTCTCTCTCTCCTTTTCTGTCCAACAGCAGTGACTGTAACTCCAAAGCTGCGACAGTTGGAGTTCAGCATCGGTAAGTATCTAATCTTGCAAAAATATTATACTTTTACATAACATGCATTATGTGAACACATACTAGCAGGGGTGTGTAAAGTGTGGCCTTGTGTCGCCTGTCGGCACATGCTGATTGTCCCGGGGAAAGATTTTCACTGACATATAAAACTCTTCTAACAATGGAAAATGTTTGCTAATATGACACCAAGAACTATCTGTTTTTTAAAAACCACACTTTGTGCTTTTCTGATGTCATATTAAGTCGGACCAAAAATATATTGTGACTTTAACTCATAAAAAACTTGGCTAAGAAAGAATCACTCGTATGCAATTCTTGCTACAAGAACAGTTTGACCAACAAAATGAAAAACAATTGACAACAAGCAATTAGGAAGCAATATGCAGTTTAATGAGGCACGTTTGTGAGGCACTTTGTGTTCAATTTACAACGATTTGCAGATCTGTTTCCTATAAAATACAACTGCTGCATGTGGCAATGATGGTAGCATTTTCATGAACTGTCTCTTGCATGTACCAGCGTGAAGTGGTAGTTTAGAAGATGATTCAGGAGCATCAACAGGAACATTTTGTGTGCAGTTGCTTTGGTGGGTTTGTGGCTAGGAGTGGATGCTGGTGAGGCCCGAGATCTTAACGCTGCCATTGTTATCACTCTAAAGGAGATATTCTTAATTCGCTGTGATTCAGCTATTAAATGCATTACAGGGCATTTTGTTTTCTAAGCCCCTGCTATCTAAGGAGGGGATCTTATGCATGTGTTTGAGTTTTTTCCAGTTCTTATTAAAACTCTGGGCTCGTATTTGTGAAAGAGCTGCAGCTGTTCCATATTCCACGGGGGTGAAAAATTAGTATAATGGGTCTTAACTGTTTTCACTTTGTGTGTGTGTGGTGTGGGAGTGGCAGCCAACCTCCTCAGTAACATCACAGCCAATTAACATTTAATGAGATAACTGTAGGAAAACACATTTTTTAAGGGTACAATGCTTTGCTTTGCTGTGGTTGTGATGATTAAAAAGGAATTGTTCCAGTTTTGCATATAAATTTCAGCTTATTTGTCATAAAAAACCTCGTCTGTCTAAATGGAAACGAACTGAAAGAAGTCGTTTTAAAATAACTTTGATCCCATTTTGTTAGTTTTTACAATTTAAATGACACCATTTATCAGAAAAAGGAAAGAAAGTCTGTCTTTATTTTTACCGTTAATTTAATCAGTCTCTTGCTTTGCTTTTAACCATTTTCTGTTTGAGTCCCATTTGTAGTGTAAAACTAAACGGTGTCGCTGTCCATTGTAAAGCAGATGCACAGTTAAAATAATGCTAATTGAGCTTGTGATACATCTTCAAATTGCCTTTGTGTAAGTTAACTTCAGTTAAGCTGAAACCTTTGGAAATAAATACTGATTTAAATGAATAAATGTGACTTTGTGCACATTTTACTTATTTATGAAACTTCCTGTTTCTAATAGTTACAGATTTGTTATGCCTAAAATAACTTGATTGAAGTTGAAATCTATTCACGTTTCTTCACGTGTTCAAGGAAAAACCTCAATAAAAGAAAAAAGGTTTGAGGAAACAGTTTTCTGCAGAACAGTCTTTAGGCTGTTAAAAGATGGTCAAAACATCTAAGACTTGGTGGTTTTTAAAAATTAAACATGTTTTTCTTAATGCAATTTTTTTGTCTAAAAAAATTGAATAAAAATAATTCTTCATAATGACAAAGTTTTTTAAGATGTCCTGGTATTTGCACTGATTAAAAAAAACTCAACTTGAAATTTTTCACATTTTTTGAGGTTGCAAAATCTAACTATGTTTTATTTGAATTTACACCAACTACAAGTAGTTTATCATTTACAATTTGATACATGATTTCCATAGTTATTTTTAAAAAACTAATATTTCTATGGTGTATATTTCAATTTCTGTTTTCTTACCCTTTTCCCGTAAAGGAAAAATTGTGTAAGTCCCAAAAAGATGAATAAAAGTTAATGGTTGTAACATAAGATGTGAATAATCATTTTTCACATCACTGCAATTCTAGCAGTTTTTGTTAATTTATGCCATCAGTATTTCCACTTTTCAGAGCAAGATTTAATCATGTACCAAAGTATCTCTGTCAGATGACTGCTGAATTTTTAAGGCAAGAAATGCATAAAGATCAGAATATATTTGAATCAAGGAATGGCTGCATTTAAAAAAATAAATTTGTTGTTTTCTAACGCAACCTTCCTGCTCTCAAAGGAGTTGAGATACTCATTGAATTTTATATCATTTCATTTAGTTACATCATCTGAAAATGTCAAAGACAAGCTGCTGTGGAAGAAGCTCAGATTTTTCCGAGTGAGGTTTCTTTTATGTTATGACCAGTAAATTCTGGTCTTAACTGCAGTGGATAATTCTCTCAGCGTCTTCACTTTAATGAAAGTAAAGAGCTTGCTTCCCAGCTGATGACTATTTGGAGCGAGGCAGAGACAGAGAAAGGCTCATATTAAAACAAATGAACATTAAAAATGACAGGTGTTACAAATGTTGGCAGTAGGTTTCAATTATTTTCGTAGGAGTTCACAGTTTTCTTGCACCGTGTGTGACGGTGAATAAACAGAATTCTGTTAGTATAAAGGAACTACTGTATATGAATTACAACAGATTTGGCTTGAAACGTTAGTTTGTAGTTGTTTGTGTATCAGATCAGACTGGTGTAAACTTGGTAGTTTGAAGAAAAAAATAATACAGCATTGCCTTTGTATGCAACTAAGATTGTAACATACATAATTGGATTTCCAGTGAGAAAATTATGAAAAATGAGTGTTGAAGCTGAAAAACTGCAAAACTATATCTCTCATATGGGTTAAAAAAAACCCCCAAAACAAATAAAAAAACATAATTGTTGGAACAGCCACTCATGTGAAGGTTTACGTGAAGCATTTCCACGTACATCTATAATCCTCACCAGTCAAAACAAACAGAAGTTATGCACTGATATGTCTATTTTTATTTTATTTTATGTTTTTCAGTTAAATTTAACTTTAAGCTGGAGCTGGGACATCTTTAGTGTTGCATCACTTCTGCTCTGTGATTAAATTTAGTAAAAGGGAAAGATTTTCCTTCAGCAAAATCTTTGTTCTTCTCCGATTAATGATCCTGGTACTTTTTAGTGGAAACCAAAATATTTTTTGTTGCCGTTGTTGTTTTCATCTTCCCATTCAGGTCATTTAAAATTACACACACTTGAAATTATACAAGGTAAAGTTCATTCAAATAATGAATAAGTTATTGTGATAAATTACATGAAATATTAAAAGCATCAAATGCACAAAGCTTTGATTTCTGAAAAGCAAAAAACAAAAAGAAATCAAAGCTCTTACACAAAACTTTTACCTTACATTGTGTTACATCTCCTCATATTTGTCCAATGTTTTCAATATTAAAAAAAAAATCAGATTTTTTTGGCCCAAGTTTTGTCACAGATTATTAATAGATTAAGGTCTGTACTTTGACTGGGTCAGTCCAATACTTGACCAATACTTTCAGGTTATCGTATGGTTTGGTTTCCTTGTGGAAAACCAACATAGTGATCTGACTGAAGCTCATGTTTGATGTTTCTTCTGCACGGCTTGTTGCAAACTGCAGTGACTTCATCTGTCACTCTTCTTACTATATATACTTCCACAAAAGTCAGATCTGTTGGCTGACTGACTAGATGTCCTGTTGACAATGTTTCTCACCTTATCTGTGCATCTCTGGATTTTCTCCCCTGGATAACTTGACTGCTTCTGTGATTCATTTCCTCCTTGCTCTGTGAATTTAGATGGTAGGTTTTGTGTTTCCAGGTTAGCATTCATGCCAAACTCTTTCCATCTATAGAGGAGGAATTGGGAAGAATGTTGTTTCAGAGTCTATCCATCCATCCATCCATTTTCTTTGCACCCTTTATCCCTTAATGGGGTCGGGAGGGTTGCTGGTGCCTATCTCCAGCTGACGTTCCGGGCGAGAGGCGGGGTATGCCCTGGGCAGGTTGCCAGTCTGTCGCAGGGCAACACAGAGACATACAGGACAAACAACCATGCACACCTAGGGACAATTTGGAGAGACCA
>CAEGAF010091667.1:0-17267 GCA_903067075.1 Micropoecilia bifurca | reverse complement strand
TAGTTACCGTAGACCTGTTGTGGCTCAATATTGGTCCATATATAAGGCGCACCGGGTTATAAGGTGCACTGTCGGCTTTTGGGGAAATTTAAGGTTTTTGGGTGCGCCTTATAGTGCGGAAAATACGGTAACTAGCAAAGCATAACTCTTGCCAAAATCCTGATTATAGATTTATTTATCATAATGAACGCCTCTAAAAGAAGAGATAATCTCATACATCATCTGAAAGCAAAATAGCCACTTATAGGTGGCTATAGGTAGGAGGAGATGCATAAAATCTGACACACAAACCCACACTTTCAGCTTCACACGACAGAAAATAAAGTCTATGATTTCCCCTTTAACCAGGTCCTAGTATTCTTGCAGCTGTAATTTTGCTTCAGTGTTCAACAAATACTGCAAAGATTGCAAAGATCGCAGGAATGGCAACAACTTCGAAGCTAAATATCTTGCAAGAGGTTAATTTGAGCCTCAATAACAGATGAAGTATATGGATTCCAGCTTTGATAACCGTGTTAATGTAAAGCTAACTGAGTAACAGACACTGCAGGTTCTGATTGGGCTTCCAGCAGCATGAACAGGCCTCATACAAACTTACCGTGTCTGCTCTTTAAGAAACACCTCGCATGTGTATTATTCCAAACTAGCAACAACAAACCCCTGTAGGCCTGCAGTCCGTTTGCATCACCGTGTTAACTGGAGAGCATGCTTGCTAAATCGTACTGTTAACCAGCCAGCAGTGTTTGGGACCAATTCACTCCCATTAGCATCACGGGAGGATCCTGGTACCAATGTTTACTCTTTGTTTTCTGACCGTACCGAGTGGCTTCTTGTTGCACTTAAGAGTAAAACACCCTGCTGTTCAATGTAAGCTCACCCCAGTTGACGAAGCGCAACACTAACATTAACCCAATTACGAAAACACCAAGAAAGTCCAACGGCTAGCAGGCCCCCGTCGTCCGACCTGCTCGGTTAGCTACACAGCATCACAGCACTGCTGTGACCACCATCCACCAGCCACGGTGACTTCAGATTGTGAGCGAGCCCAACGTGCAGCTTACCTCCTGGTTGAAGGCGTTCACGGCCTCCATGATTGCCGGATGCACCTGGCTTCTACCTTTGCTCCCGAAATCCTGGTCAAAACGATGTTTATTCCAGGAAAGGACGGAACAACATGTCCGCTCCCCGCTAGCTAACGCCAGTTAGCCTCGCGTTGGGTCGGCGGGCACAGCAAAGCATGATGGGATTCGGTGGTGTTGCTCTTGGGTTTGTCCACTAGGTGGCAGGGTGCTTCCACTTACTGTGCTGCCTGAAAAAAGTATATGAATCATTTTAATAGTTTAATTTTTAAGTTCACTTAGCAAGTTTTTATTTGGCAAAAATGATAGGGGCAAAAGTATGCATTGATTAAAAAATTTAAACAATATAGTGTCTCCAGTTGAGAATTGAAGTCCTTCTTTGTGAAAATAGGTACAAGAAAACTTCACATTTTATGAACCAAAATATTAAGTAACTTGATAGGAATATACAAGTAAAGGTTTTAGTATTGTTAGGTAAATTTTATTATTATCAACTATTTGTTATGCCTTTATTTTCCTAGTTTAGGTACTCTTATGTACTCGTATTAGTTTAGTCATATATTTTAAGAACATGTTTCTGTATTGTTAATCATTCTGACTTCCTTTCTCAGAAGCCTCTCTGAAGAAAAGCAGTGACAGCAGCTCTTCGCAGAACGCCTTGCTCGCCTTGCTCGCAGAGCGCCTTTGACCTCTAGATAGCTGAAAAACCATCGCCGTGAAGATGCACAACTTGCTCCTGGGTCAAGAACTAGATAAGCTATTGTGAAATATGATTGTTAGTTAGTGATAATCTTGGTGCTGTAGCTGTGTGAAAGTGTTTTCCCCTCCCTTTAGAGTTACAGCGCTCTCTGTGAGTAGGGATCCTAAATACAATAAAAAGAGAGGGGCAGGCAAATGTGCTTTCAGAGCAGTAGGAGATTTGTAACTGAAAGCACATCTCTGTCTCTTCTCGCGACTATTCAGAATCTACCTCTCTCTTGTCTTTCCTGTGTTATTTGCTGTGTTTAATAGGTGTCAACTCTGACAAGTATTAAAGTATAAGTGTAAACCTTAGTATTAGCCTTATCTATATACTTTTCAAGAAAAGTCAAGAATACTTCGCTATACTGCTCTGACGTATGGGTTTAGTTTAGAAAAAGTAAATTACAAGTACACTGCCTCATTTTTATTATAAAATAATTATACTCATAGTGCATTAGAATAAACTGTTTAGCTATTATCACATGGTTGATCATCTAAACTTGGCAGACTAAGCAAGAAGAGTAATAATCTGAGCAACAGCCAGTAATAGTCAGAGAAATACTCTTTAGTAATATGGGACAGATTCACAATTTAAGTGGGAAAATCTGCTTCACAACTTTTAGTAGCGTGTTTAAGAGAACCAACCTCTATTTGAGGGTGGGTGACAAAAAGTCACTGCCATTCTGGAATGGCAGATTCCACTAGATTGTATTTTAGATCTATCAGAGTAAAGGCATTAAACAGATTTTATTACCACCTTTATTTCTAAAAATTACTTGAAAATAATGTTTAATATTTGTTTCACTTCATAATTTTGCATCAATTTGTCGTGATTCATCACAAAAAATTCCAATTCGAGGTATGCAGAAACAACATGGAAGATGTAAAGTAAATTTTACAAGGCACTGTATTTGCTGTGAAACCAAACAGTAACAGAAGAAATGTCTCCAAAAACACTAGTGCCACAGTTCCCCACAGATGTGAATGCAAATGATTTTGAAATCTCTGTTCCTGCAACATAAGGTCATTTTTTTGTGGATGCTCCTCACAGCTGTGACTCAAAAACAGAATTATTTTTTAAAATCCACAAGGATGTTTTACCCATGCAGCCTGAAATCCAACTTAAAGGATAATAATGGCTTTTACAGTAAGAACTTTGATTTATTCAGTAAATATCTAACTCTCAACTCAGGAAGCATCTATTTTTTACTGTTCCTTCTATAAAAAATTGCCTTCATCTGCTTTTGAAAGTAGTAGACATGCCTGTTTAATAGTAATCCTAGAGTAAGGTGTTTAAAGCTACATGAGACACAAAAGACGTGCAGAAAATGTTAAGACATTTCACCCCGTGGGAAGATCAAATGCTTTGTTTTAAGGGCTAATGCAGGTCTAATCGATGAGTTGCTTGAGGCCCTTGTGTCAAGTTAATTACAAAACGGATATGGATTGAATTTCAGCAAGACGACTGAGCTGCGTTTTATTGTAGTGCAAAAAGTCTCCAAAAGATGTCGCACTTGAACGCTTCATATCTTTATTATGTCTAGAGTGAATGATCAAGAAAGCATGGTCCAGCAGTCTTGGAAAAAGCAGCATGTGGTTTAGAACTGCTAAAGCCATTATGTTTAGAGATCGAAATGGAAGCATAGCTACACAAAAATCTAATAACATTTGAAAATAAAGTGAATACATTTATTTATTCAATAAAAATGTCATAAAAGCAACTGTTCAATTATTTGAGACTGATTAGATTTACTATAAAAAAAAATAAATACATTTTTTTTGGCCGAAGCTTATGATGAGTGGCCCCTCCCTGTTCTCCTTTGGATAAGATTAAAAATGTTAATTAGGCCAATGAACCTCATAAGTAAACAAGGTGAAATTATTCTCTGTTTGTCTGCTGAACTCAAGTAAACATCTAAAATAGATTAATTCAAGCTTAATATTGATTAGCTACCTTGAAAAACAAAAATCTTTTTTTTTATTATTATGAAAAGGGCGGATTCTTAACGCACATGCTTACAGTAACTACAATGCCAACCCAAATACATGTTAGTATTTATTTATTTTTTTTTTTACAAATCCTATGAGCTCAATTGTTGATTCTGTAACAAGTCACTTCTCAGGGTTACAAACACATTCTTTGTTCCTGCACATGTACAATGTGAGCCCACACAGCGGAGCCGGGCGGCGGTACAGGTAGACTTGTTGTTCCCCGTTGTCCGTACACACACTCCACCCACCCTGCGCTGATTGGATAGAAAAGTACCCCCGCTTCCATCACGGTGTTTCTTTTCTTTTTTTTTCACCCTCACACTGGGCAGAGAAACGCCCATCTTACAGGACCGGGAAAGTCACTTCAAACTGAAAAACACGCTGCATGGCACGCAGACCACAGGAGACGCTCGTGTGAGAGGAGATGCGCACACAGCCTATAGAAGCCCGGATCTGATCCTCGACCTGAAAACAATCTCGTGTAGCTAATAAGACACGTTGCGTCAGTTTTCCATGACAGATATTGGCTTCTTCTTTTTTTTTTAAATGCCCCTTATGTCATAATAATCTAAGCGGATTCAGTTGTCTCGGAAACTGCTGAGCGCACTGGCTGGATGCGTTTGGGCGAACAGGTGGCGCAAAGATCCAGCACTCCTAATTTGCCGGACGTTAAGCGCTTAATAGGATACCTGCTTTTAAAGGTCCGTGAGAGTCGAGTGCGACGCGTTTTTCTCCCTCCTCAGGCAAGGCAACAAAGATGCCCGTTTTGGACCACGACATGGGACCGGACAACAGGACGCACGACGGCGAGACCTCAGACAGCGCCGACGATGAGAGCACCTTCTCGGGCTCCCTCGGCAGTCCAGCCCCGGACGTCCTCAAGAACTTTTACCACACCAAGCGGGTCGGGACGTACCTGATCGGGAGGAAGCTGGGAGAAGGGTCGTTCGCAAAAGTTAGAGAAGGTCTCCACACTCTTACGGGAGAAAAGGTAAAGGCATGGTGGTGGATGGAAACGACATCTCCCTACATTACATTAGTTTCTAAACTGTGTACCTCAAGGGTGGCATGGCATTGCATGCATCTGGGTGCTTGTTGTCAGATATAATACTTGCTTGTTTTGGCTTGTCAGTGCAAATATATATATAGAAATATATATGGGATATCATTTTGGGCAGATTGGAAGTCTTGTATTCTTGGTGGTATATGGGCATTTCAAAGGGTCAACTCATAAAATAAGATTACAGAAACAAATTTAGCAGATAAATAATTATAGAATATAATGTTGTCAGAGGGGTTAACCCAGCGGCACCACTGCTCTGCTCAGTTAATCAGTTGTACCTCAGAGAAAGTGGCCAGCTCTTCCTTTGTTAATGAGCTCATGTTGCATCGCCAGCTGTCGAGGTGCAGGGCATGCACAGTACCGAAGCTCCACCGACAATATTTACCTTACGTGTTTGTGTGTGTGTGTGTGAGAGAGAGAGAGAGAGAGAGAGAGAGAGAGAGAGAGAGAGAGAGAGAGAGAGAGAGAGAGAGAGAGAGAGAGAGAGGCTCGAACAGGGGGTATGGAAAGCATCTGCTTTCCTGAGGCATTGGATGGCAACTTGTGCGCTGCTTTGTCTGCTACAGCTGGTGATCTCACCTTCTGCAGGCGCGCGTGGCTGTGATAGGGACGCAGGACAAAATTGTCTGGCCTATGAGGAAGCAAGGCTGCTACTTGCATATGAAATGACCTCGTTGATAAATAGGCTGCAAGGCTCATTGGGATTCTGCAAGCGCAGGGGTTTGAGATGGGCAACCATTGGCCGGTTGTTGCCTTTGTCTCCATCTCTTCAGATTTTTTTTTTTTTGGAGAACTGCCAGGAAAAAAAATTGCATCTTAAAAAAACAAGCTCCTCCTCTCTTTCCTGCATGTTTCAACCTGTAAAACCTGCTTGTACCACTGTACCCTAACATGATATTAAATTGTTGAAAATTCATGTAATTATCTTGACCCCTCCTGTTTGCCCGTTGGTGCTCGCTCTGTTGCTCAGAGGAGAAAAGGCGCCTCTCCTCTCCCCTTTCCCCCCCTCTCTCTTTGTTTAGGATGATGCAAATGGTGGTAATCTCACAACCAAGCACAGCTCTTCATTTGAATAAAGGCATCCAACAGGAGCTGTTAGGGAGGGTGGGAGGGCAGGGCAGCAAGTTTGTCCAACCAAGAGGGTATGCCGGGGCAAAGGAAATGCATCAGGTCCTCCAGATTCCCTTTTTTAGCATCACTTGAAAGACGATACAGATTTAGGCATGAGAATGTAAAAGTGAAGAGAGGAAAACGATGGGGTCACCATGGTCAGGGAGGTAGGAGGGGTCACATGGGTGTGTTTTTGATATATGTAACCCACTTTCCCCTCCATATTCCCCCTGCAAGACCCCTCCTTTCTGTCTGAGGGGTGCCTGATAAACAACTGAAGCCCCCAAAAGCCCTCCGGCAGCATGCTCCCTTCCCCCTTGGTATCCCACCCCGCACTCCTCATACGCACTACTGTAAATACATACATAGCCCCGATCCTAACCCACCACATATATTTCCCCCAAGTGTAAACATGGGCCATCTTTGACTGTCAAGTGATGGCACGTGGTATGCGCAAAGAGTTTCTTCTGCAAGCCAGGTTTAATTAGCAACTGTAAAAAGGTTCTTCAGAGGGGAATCAATTATCAGAGCGTAAAAATGAGCTGAAGGATGGCTGTAAAAATAAGCCAAAGGCCAGGAGAAACGAGAGGACACTGTAGCACTGTGTTGCTAATGGATATGGTGATTTGTTCCACTTGCCATGCTGGTCCACGTCTGTGGACTCACTCTCCTTGAGATGATTTGTAATGTATGGTAGCCGTGTTCTTGAACTCAGTCTAGACAGGACACAAGGAGACGCTCAGGCAGAGAATGAAATATTTTTATTGAATGCAATTATCCACAAGGATGTGCCGTTGAACAGAGGACGCATCGTTTTCCATTTATGAGGACAACTTCAAGGATTTCTTGACAGTAACTCAAGCAGTCCTCCATTAAGACATTCTAAGAGGAGAAATGAAAGGCAAAGAGTAACACCGTTTTCTAGTGGTGTTGCTTCCATCATAACCTATCAAATGAGATTAACTGTAACGCAACGGGAAAGCAAATGGGGGGCAACTTTAACTGCCCATTTGGCTTTGGCACCTTCTCAGCACATAGGATAACGTTTGCTTTCCCTTTACTTTATTACAATTCTCTTACCTCTCTCACACTCGCATGCCTCTCCTCTTAAGGGGATTGCATTACTCCACACCCTAAGAGCAGCTGCTTGGGAGAGGTCAGCGGCGAGTTACGTACCCAGCAGTAAAGATCAAGTAGCGCCGTCACCTGTTACCCTCCTTGAAATCTAACCCGAAGACACACACTGATATAGGAGTGTGCTTTTTACTAACTGCAACATATGGCACAGGGTTTAAGAGTCAACCTACAGCTGCCAAGGCTTCAAGAAGAATCTCTCCTCATCCTCTTACCCCTTTCCCTTGCTTTTTTTTTCAGGTGGCGGTTAAGGTAATTGACAAGCGGAAGGCCAAGAAGGACTCATACGTCACAAAGAACCTGCGGAGGGAAGGCCTCATCCAGGAAATGATTCGACATCCAAACATTGCACAGCTGTTGGACATCCTGGAGACGGAGAACAGCTACTACCTGGTGATGGAGCTGTGTCCTGGAGGGAACCTCATGAACCACATTTACGAGAAGAAGCACCTCGATGAGAGGGAGACTCAGAAATACATCCGGCAGCTGGTGCTGGCCGTCGAGCACCTTCACAGGGCTGGCGTGGTGCACAGGTAGGACGATGAACACAGAAACTGCCTGCTCTCCCAAGTCTTAAAGTATTGTGTTGTTGTTTTTTTGTGCTAAAGATTGCTTTCAACATGGGGCTTAGGTCTATCCTGTGCACATGAATACGCAAGAACAGCCAGATCTATTGTATTTGTCGAGTTGTCATTCAAGGGTAACTAAGAACTTCTTTAAATAAACTAAAAGCACCGGATATTCAAACATCATGCAATAATCCAAACAGTGTTTATCATTATTAATAACTTACATTTAAAAGATGTACAAATTCATAAATTCCCAGTTGCGCAAGAGATTGCATCATGTCGATCTTTCTAGTGGCTTCTAAGATAACAATGAATTCTGACATCTTTCATAAAAACTGACTGTGTGGGGTGCGGCAGTGGCGCAGTGGGTAGAGTGCACAACCCAAGTACAGAGGCCTTAGTCCTCGACGTGACTGTTAGGGATTTGAGTCCCGGCCTGGTGGCCTTTGCCGCATGTCTTCTCTCCTCTCTCATTCCCTTCTTACCTGTCAATATACTGCAAAAAAGGCCAAAAAAATCCTTTAAAAAAGGGAAAACAACGCAGGCAGTGACATCTCTTCTCTCCCTCTTTGTCTTGCAGAGATTTGAAGATAGAAAATCTCCTGTTGGATGAACAGGATAACATAAAACTAATAGGTAAGGCACCATCACATTTTCCTTTCTTCCAAAAGCACAGCCTGTACTCGATAATGGATGAATAATTAATAGTAATCATGTACCTATTTATTACTGATGCCTGGATTGTCACTGTAAATCTTCTCACCCTGAGTGCAACCAGAGCCTTAACGAGGCAAAGGGTTAAGAACAGCTAAACCTCCTGTTAAAAGGCTTACAAGCTTTCGCCGAGGCGTTAATCTGGCTCTGTCTGTTTGTGCAAAGCTGAGATATATAAACAACAAAAAAATCCTAAGAATGACACTTACCACATTCTCCCTCCCATTCCTTATTAGATTTTGGCCTCAGTAACTGCGCTGGCATATTGGGATACTCTGACCCTTTCAGTACCCAGTGCGGCAGTCCAGCCTATGCTGCTCCCGAGCTGCTGTCCAGGAAGAAATATGGCCCAAAGGTGGATGTTTGGTCCATGTAAGTTCACATTCCTTAGAGTACGAATTCACCTATTGCAACCTAAAATTTTAAATATGCACTTTTTGTCTTACAGTGGAGTCAATATGTATGCAATGCTGACCGGGTCGCTCCCTTTTACTGTGGAGCCCTTTAGCCTACGAGCTCTGCACCAGAAGATGGTGGACAAAGAAATGAACCCTCTACCCCCTACCCTATCTACTGGTAACTGACATTTTCTAAAGACTGAATGCATCATAAATGCCAATTGTAGGCACCTGCTAATCAAACAAACCTTTGTTTTTGTTAGTTCTTTTCTTGAATTTGTTTTCATCGGCCCTTTGTGCTTTCTTTGGAAAAAGAAAAACAAAATGACTCTCATCATTATCATTGACTAGATGGAGTTGCACACTCCCACTGTTGCCAGCAGAAAAAAATATTTCCGAAGAATTTCCTGGCGCAGCAACAGGTTATGCGGTTGCATTTCAAAAGAATTTCTCTATGGTAGAAGAGGGTGGGGGTAAAGATAATACTAGAGGAGCGAGTATCAAAACAAAACCACTGGAAGCATTGACGCTTGTCACTCTTTACATGTCACGGCAGAAATGCCTGCTAATATTCAAATGAAGGATTGGCTCCACCACCTACTACTTATCGTGATGATTCAATCTTAGAAATACAACATGTTGAAAAGAAGGAGGAGATTGAGTGCTGACATTGTATTTGAACATAAGGAGAGTCTAAAACAAGTAGGAAAGGTTTTGGTTTTGACTTCCATGTAAAGACAAACTGATTCTTGCATGCAATGACATGTTTAACTGTCAAGAATCTTTCACAGATTAGGACTGGCAGCGGTTGACAGTACAGTATGATTTATTCTTTTTTCTCCTGTCAGCTGCCATCTGTCTGCTGAAGAAGCTTCTTGAGCCAGACCCTCACAGGCGTCCAAATATACATCAAGTGATGACTGATTCCTGGTTGCAGCTGGCCAACAGGAACACAGGGGCACCTTATCGCAGCAGGTACACACATGGACACATGCAGTGCCTTGCAAGCCTTTTCGCATACTGTTACATAACAACCACTGAGATGTGTTGTGATAAGCTAACACACAAATTAGTACATATTGTGAATAAACACTTATGCATTAAATGGTTTGTAGATTTAATAGTTTGTAGGACTAATTTTCCACTGCAAGTAGAGACTGACAGTTTTGCCTTTTCCTTTGTGCGGAAAGAGATCAAGTTCATTCAGACTGAAACAAAAGCACCACACAAAATTTCAAGTCTTTCCAAGAATTCCCATTTAGATTTAAGTAGAGGTCTTTCTCAGACATGAAGAATGTTAGAAATTCTTTTCAGCCCTGGCTGTATGTGCTGGTCTTATTGAAAGGTTAACTTCCTTCACCAGTCTTATGCAATCTCTCACAGGTTCTTTTGTAGAACTCCAAAAAAAAGGGAATAATGAGCACTCCAAAATATACAAACTTTTTAATGTGAGCAATATATGTGTTTTCAGACATTAAAACCTTCATTTTGGGAGTGTTGGCAATTCACAATTTTCTTGCAGTTCTTCAGAACTGGGTACCCATTTTTATTTTCCTGTCTTTATCTACATTGTAATTGTGTGCACTACGTTCTTCTTCTTCAGAAGTGCTCTGAATTTAGCACCACACATCTTCAAACCCCGGCAAACTTTCCTGTGCTCATAAAGAAAAGCCTCCCTGCAGCACAATCCTGTCACTATATTTTTTCAGTAAGCACGTTCTGTTCACTGTGTTCTGCTATGAAGTGATTTGCATATAATTCAAAACATTATTGCTTGCTCTATAAGCAAAACATGCTGCTTCACATTTTTTCTATGTCACCTGCCTGATGGTAAATTAAAGCAGGAAGTTCTTACACTTTCCTCATGGCTAGATTTATTGGATGCACAATTAATAGATTTTCTGTTTACACATTCTCCCACATGAACTGTGGATCTGTGCAGTTCTACCAGAGTTAGGATGGGCGTTTTGGCCGTTTCTCGGATGAATGCGCTCCTTGAACAGAGCTTATTTGAGAATCATTTTTTAACATATTTGCAGATATTCTACCTTTTCTTGGCCAATCATTAAAAATCCCAATAAAGCAAACTATAGTCCATAAAACTAAATGCAAAAACTGAGTGGAGTTTTCATGAACTTGCAATGCCTTACATATTTACAATGTTTACATGTTCAGATAGTAACTCTGCAGACAGTAAGTATAGTGTTACAGGATAACACTAATCTGGCCTCTCTTTTTTCAAGAATCCACATCGAAGAAATAAATCAAGCAGTTTTGCTTCATATGACGGAGAAGATGGGGTACAAGCACAGCGAAGTGCTGAGCGCTGTCCTCACCAACCGTGCCTGCCACACTCTGGCTGTCTACTTTCTACTCAACAAGAAAATGAAGAGGCTCTCCAAAGAGTATCGGGTGAGTGTACCATAGCTAATGCTTGAAACACAGAGAAGCAATCTAAACTCTTCTGCACGGTGCAGGTTTTTCAACTGCCTCAGTTGAAAAACCTGCATGGCCAGTTCTGAGAATCTTTTGCACCATTTCTGTGTAGGAGAAGCAAATGCAGGAGAAAAAGAAGCTGGAGAAGCAACAAACGGAGTACTATCAAACACAGTGGAGGAAGCACGTCGATAAACTAACCATCCCTCCAAAACAGACGCCCGTCTACCTCGCTGTTAGCAAAGGACAGAACAAGGAAAAGAAACACAAAACAGGTAAGGATTTGCACTATTTAATGCAAAACGTGTGTATGAATAAACTGTATTCACATAAAAATGACAAAGATATTTATTGCATGATTTTATTTCTATTTTTTTTACATAGGGTAGGTTGACTGAGCATGCATCTTCATGTACAACCGCCTGTCTCACACAACCACACATACCTCTTCAATCCACCCTTCATCCCTTCCTCCATCCTCTCACCCGTCCATCCATCCATCCATCCGTCCATCTACCTGAAAATAACATCTTGGACAAACTTACAGCCATTTGTGTTGCAAATGCACAAGCACTGTATTTTACTCTGAACACTGTTCTGATGTCTGACATAAAATGAATGAGAGACAGCACAGCACGGAGGAATATAAATTTGTATAAAGCTGCACTGAAATTATATTTGGAACAAAAGTGTGACAAGTGAAGAGGCATGTGAGCACCTGGGGCAAAGCTAAAATTTGAGCTCCTTTATACAACATGTTTAACTTTGGGAAGCGCTGAAAAAGCCCATGGGGTGTTCTTGATCCCGGAAATAAGGATAGGCTAGTACTGACGAAGTTAAAACTGAGTCAGGTAGTTCTTTACGTTGGCTCAGTGCAGGCTGTGACATAGATGAGATGACATGCTACCTAGACACGCAGGTCATAAATCTAACATTATGTGTTGCTCCAGGTGTGTTATTTTTATTGTTCACGTGTCTCTACGGTACTTACAGAAAAAAAAAAGATTGTACAAGAAAATTCCAGCCATGGGAACTAAAGGTACACCTTTTCTTTCTTCAGGTATTCTGAGAGCGTTAGCTGTAGGACACCGTAAGTCACCTCTGGCACCTCCGGGCACAGTTGCATCATCATCCATGGAGTACCTCGAGATTCATCCCCTCTTCCCCAACACACCGCAGCAGCGGAGGCGCTTGGCCACCCTCCCGCCGGTCAACACAAGTCCAGAACATAACATCCCGGCTCCACCAGCGCCGTCACCAATCGGCATGCACTCTTTTGGTTCCCTTTCTAAGGCCGAACAAATTGAGGACACACCTTCCACACCCTGGTACAAGCTGACCAATGGGACTCTGTCACCACCACGTCACGTCTCTGCCTTCCAGCCCGACTCCTCTTACTTGAAAAAGGCCACCATCCCCAGTCCCCCAGTCCTGATTTCCAACCCACAGCCCAAGAAGAATTTGTCGTCGGATGGGTGTGGTTCCTCCGACACAAGTGGAAGCCCCTCTAGCAGTGTTGGAAGTCCGCCAGGAGGCTCAGCATTTATGCCACTGAAGTCTGCCTTTAGTCTAATTAACCCCAACTCGGCATTCAGTCCTCCATCCAACAGTGCGAGCAGCGATCCTGAGAGCCCAACCCATCGCAGCAAGCTTCCCTCTGTGGCCAAAGGTCTCAAGAAGAAAGTCCCACTGCAGCCTTTTACATTCCGACCGGAACAGTTCATTGAGGAAGTTGTTTCTCCACCTCCTTATCCAATGAAAACTCTAATGTGTGCTTCAGGTGCACTGAAGACCCTCTGCTGAGGGATTGGAAAACAAATTAAAGGAACATTTGGGCCCCTCTCAACAGTTTATAAAAGTTGGAGAGGTCTTCCAGAGCTGCCTTTTGAACTGTGAACTGCCCTTTTATTCCAACTGAGCCACTTTTCACTTCAATATGAAAACTAGACATGGGCCGGTATGAGATTCTCACTGTACGATAACCTTCAGTAGAGACACTACATTCTAGTCAAGGTGTTCATTATACAGGCTGACTGTCTTGCTGACTTGTCAACTGCAGTTGTCAAACAGCAGTTGTCGACTTAATAACAAGTAGCACACCTTTTTTATTTTTGTATGTAACTCTGTGAGGTTTTTTTTGTAACAGCAAATTCTTCCAAACTACAAAATTTGTATCTTCTTGAAAGTAAGAACATATGTAGAGGCCTTCTTGCACTCAGCTGACCATCATTGTTCAGCAACAGGTCGGGGAGGAGGGAAAGACCAGAAAATTTCAGTCACTCTGGCACTTTCTCCAGCATCTAATTAAAAGGACTTTGAGCAGTAGGAAAAAAATATGATGAAAAAATTCAAACCATGTTGGTCATTGAATACAGTGACCGGCCCATGCCTAATTAAAAAAAAACATGGAAGAAAAGGGTGAAAACTTAACATTTTACCTCTCGAGTATTGTGTTATTACATAGCACAATACTCTTGTGTTATTACACAAACCTCATTTTGAGAATGTCAAGATGAGATTTGAAATGGATCCTAGACACACAGTGAACTTGGGACTTCTTATAATACGGGCCTTGACGACTAATGGCGCACACACATACTCACACACAGAAACAAAACCCTGTAATATAGACAGTTTGAAGTACTTTGTTTTGTAATATTGCTTCATCTGGTTTGAGAGCAAGCCGCAGACTGATTCACACCAGCTAACACGACCCGACTCTTAACCCTAACCCTGACTTTACATGTGTAAATGTTGTTGTCTCTGTAGAAACTGTGTAATATAGCCACTGACTTCCCGCCAGCTCGCACTGTAGCCGGACTGCTGGGAGGGGAAAATAAAAGCTCACTGCACTATTACTGAAAACCAAAACCTGTAGGAAATAAATGTGCTGACTATCTTTTACCTCACTGCATTAATCGTGCATTTTTGCATACTGTAGTGACAGTCAGGTCTGACACACCTATCTGTGTAGGATGTGTCTAAGTGCTGACTTTAGATTTAACACAATAAAACTACATAGGGACCAACGGTAGAATCAAAAGCTCACTTTTTTATAAACTCGTTACCCATCAGTGATGAATTACACTCCATATCTTTTTATACACAAGTATTAACTCATCAACAGAGAAAGTCATACTTATGGATCATTTCACAGCTGAACACGCCAGTTTGTAGTCAGTAAAGTAAAATAGAGCATCAGAAGCCTTATTAAACTTAACCACCTCACTGAGGGATTTAAAGTGGGAACAAGTGCTACTCGTGTCACCTAACAACCACAAAAGAAGTAACTCGCTTCCCTTTGTCTTAATGCTGTAGTTTGTGCAATAGTCTTAAGTGTTTAACTGCAATGATGAGTTTTTGCCAAGAGCTCTTTGAGCGTGACGTGAGCGTTGTTTTTTTGTAAATAGCTGTCTTAAATGCCCCTGTTTCCTTCACGTTAGTAGTTCAGTATAGGAAGAATTTTAAAAAAATGTTTATGGAAATGACCTTTTTACAAAAAAAAAAGAAAAGATAAGGCTTCCACAGGCACAAGGGAATTTTTTGCCTCGCTATTATTAAATACTGAAAAGTTGCATGAATTGAACTGTAATGTCACTATTTGAATTTATGTCTTTGTAACTACTTTTTCTTTTTGAAATTGAGATTGTTACAGATATGCGGGGGGGTCTTTTGTAAGATTTTTTAAATGGATTGGTTTGAGTGTCAAGAAATTTCTATGCTGTATAAAGTATTTTAAATATCTATACTGAACGCTTCGTGTCTGTCTGGTCTTTTGAACTGCGTGGTGTGTCTGACCTGAAATGATGGAAATCACATTCTTTCGATTCAAAACCAAAAGAAAAGTATGTTTACGTAACGCAGCTCAACAGCTTTGAGAATTGGATCACAAATTACTCACCGTGCGCAAAAGTATTCAAACTCAGTGAACTTTTTCTCATTCTGTCACGTTCCATTGACTTCACTATTTTATCGGAGGTTTGTCTTTAAAAACAGTGTGATGGTGTCACCACCAGGCATCACAGCATTTTGTCAATAAGCCAAGAAGGTGGAGAATGTTGCATAAAAACAAATCAAGCAAGTAAGTTTGTGATGTCTTTTCCTTCTTGTAGGAAAAGTTAATGAGGCCTTGCTTCTCTGCTATGGAGGGAGCTACTGTATATTTATTTCCAAACATGTAGCATTTTTCTAACATGTCATGCACATTTCCCACGAGACAACTCAATAATGGACAAAAAAAGGGGGGGACACTGAAGCAACAGCTGAAAGACCCTTACAAATGATACCCTCACATACCATGACCCCCCTCTCCCCCCTCCCTTTTCAACGACACCAACACACACACACTACAGACGCTAATCTACTCAGCTGTGGCCACCTCTCCCTCCCCCTTCCTAATAATAAACATCTCTGGGTGACACTGCCTTGTCGAGACAAAGAGGAGGACTGAGAGGCGGGGTGGGGTTGGGTCCCAGCTCTCTGAGACAAACACATTCACAGGACGACACAAACAGGGATGTCTGATTAAATCTGAGTGGCTAAGCTGATAGAAGTGGAGGGACAAGAGTGGCCCTAAAATGCATTAAAGCCAGAGCCCTTTGTTTATCACAGACAGGCGGACTGTTGGTCAAAATCCCCCAGAGGTCTGGTGTCACAAGCAGCCTGTGGGCATGAATACGCCAGCTTAAGAGGGATAACACAGGTTGGTTTCGTCACACCTGTGTGGAACCATATGTTAGCAAAGAAATTTATAAAAAAAACTTTGTAGCTTATTAAATGAAAATAAAAGCTTATTATAACAGATTTATTTTCCACCAACGTGCTTTCAAGTAAAAAGTGTCCACTGTAGACAACGACCCTCCTTCAGTTTCAGACGATATCTTCGTGGGATACTGTGGTTTTTGTTCTGGAGTTTATACCACACATTTTACACCAAAACACATTCCTCTGCAGGACAAAGATTTCTGAATTTTTCTGAATGAAATGATGGCTGGAGATTACTAAGCTGTGTATACTTGCATTAAATGTCTGAAAACTGGCAGAAATTTGGACATTGCACTCAAGGGTGAGTCCGACACGTCGCAGTTCACAATTATTTTCTTGATATCAAGTGACGCAAGAGAGCAATACATTTAAAGTGTACTAAATACCATGCAAGGCTATGTAATTATCATTATTTTTTTAGAAAGAAAGAAAGATAATCATACTTATTTAGGAGGAAAGTAATATAAGATTCCCCCACTCATTACTCTGGCATTTAGGAAAAAGCAATGTTGGAGATTCCAAGTGACAAAAAATAGGAAACATTTGATCTTAAGACAGTTGGAAAAAGAAAGGATATTTATCTCTTTTCAACTTTTTATATCTAAATAAAACAGAAATAAAAAATGCATACAACTGAAACTGTAAATAAAATGAATTATGATGTCGCTAAAGAAATGTCCCCTTCATAAAACATCAGAATGAAAATTATTGAGCTCATTTTCACTTTAACATGTGATTAATTGATAAATTGCATATTATGGCAGGCTTGGGTGCTATAGCCCCAAGTGTAATTTATCCCCCTGAAATCACTGTGAATAAATTTAAAAGGCCTCCTGGAGGATTGAGCTGCCATGGTTGTAATGATTACCAGTCAGCTCAGTTTACTTTAATATCCAGAAATCAATCTCACTGGTAATCAAAATCCCATCTTCACTCAGATCTTCAACAAGTCCCTGGAGCTGTGCGAGGCTTTTGCTTCAAACACTCCACCATCATTCAGGTCTCCAAGAACTGCACCCTCACAGGTGTAAATGACTACGGACCATAGTCACTGTATGTCTATGGTTTTGAAATTATTTGAGAAACAGCAGATTTAGCTCAGATTCTTTACAATTTAAAGGATAAAATGTTTTTCACCTGACCATTTGTTACGGCCCTGGGCCTTGTAGGCTGGGCTGCAGATGTGTTGTTGTCTGTCTTTGTGCTCCTCCCCTCTACAGATGCTGCTGATCAGGTTGATTGGAGTGCAGAGTATTTGAACCTGGCT
>CAEGAF010091666.1:0-21203 GCA_903067075.1 Micropoecilia bifurca | reverse complement strand
TATATATAAATGAAAGGTTTCCAGCTCAACGTTTCATTTTGTATTGTATAAATTAAAACGTAAAAATTCAATGAAGGCACATTTTTTTCCAATCTAAAATTTCTATTTTAGTAAACATGAATTTATATTTGGCCTTACAGTTTTGGTAGATGGACTATCTATTATCTTTACACCCAATCAGCACAAATAGGATTCTTTTTTATTTTGCGCCAATCCCAGAGTGAGAAAATAATGCTTATTTGTTTCACCATCTGCTTTAAACGGTGAAAAATAAATAAAATCTCTTAAGTGTCATTTAAGGTTTATGAAACAGATAATTTAAGAGATGAAACTGACTGAAATGGACATTTTATGGGATAATGTCTATAAAATGAACAGCAATGATTTTGGTAATTTAGTCTATTAAAGAGACTAAATAAAAAAATGTGGGTTAGTTTTGAAAAAGTAACATTTTAAATGTGTCATTCATTCACTTAAAAATGTCAGTTTCAAGCTAAATGTTTAGATTAAACATTAAACATTTAGGTTGATAACATCTGAGGCTAAATATTTAGTTTGGACCTAAATATATAATTTGTAAACTAAATATTAATCTTCAGGCATTAGCAAGCTAAATATAAGTTTGAAACGGTGTAACCGGATCCTTTTCTGCGTTGTGCTGGTTATCAAGTGAATGGACCGTGACACAATTTATCTTTCGAACAATGATTCTCTGTTTATTACTGAAGAGAATACAAAGACAAAACAACCGTGTTAAAGGCTTCCCGCTCGAAGTCCTACACCAAACAAATGTATAAAACAAAAATTAGCTTAATAGATCTATAAATAAACTGAATATATTTAGATAGAAAAATAAAGTGCCAACCTCTCCCGCAGGATAACATGTCAAAAGGGGAGGGGCTAAGGGGCGCAAACAATTTAAAGACAATACCACAGAAGAAGAAATAAAAGGGAGGAGCTTCCAATCTTAAAGTAACACGACGGTTAAAACAATGGCAGAGGCGTTTTATTAAGATAAGGAACAAAACAAGTAACCAAAAAAAACCATTTTGTGTAATTATAAAAGAGAATTACAACCAGGTTACATTCACCCCCTAGAATAACACAAAATGAAAAATAGTTAAAAGACAGTACCAATACAAAATAGTTTTCTTTCCTACAACAGTGTAACACATCAGCATAACAGCTACCCTACAATAAGGTCAGGAGACTAGAGATCGCTCAGCAACTAGTGAAATTTCATGGTATCTCATGGAGAACAAGAGGTGCCTTTTTTGTCAAACCCAGAGATGACCCTGACCTTCTCCTGATCAACAGAAACACCACCAGCCTCCACAACATGGCCCAAGAACATCACAGACCTCCTGAGAAAGTGACACTTTTTCTGGGCCAGCTTCAAGTTGTTAGCTCTCAGGTGACAGAAAACAATCTCTAGCCTCTTTAACGATTACTCCTCAGAAGGTGCAAACACCAACAGGTCGTCTAGATAACAGAGGAGGCTGGAGAAGTTCAAGTCACCAAAAACGTTGAGCATCATCCTCATAATGGAAACTGGGCTGTTGTGGGAGACGGTTGTACTCATTGAGTCCAAGCGGCGTGGTAAAAGTGGTATAATGTTTGTCAGACTCATGGAGAGGGATGTTGTAGAAACCAGAGGTGCTGAAGAGCATTCCCACCAAGAGCAGCAAGGCAGTCAGACTGATGGGGCAATGGATGAGCATCCTTAACTGTCTTAGCATTAAGCCAGCGGAGGTCAGTGCATATCCTCATGTCCCCAGACTTTTTCCACACCATAACAAGCGGGGAGGCGTATTCACTAATAAACTTCCTTATGATACCCTTCATCTCCATCTCAGACAAGACCTCCCTCAGCTGCTGATAATGTGCTGATGGGATGCGTCGATAAGCCAAGCGAAATTGCTGGTCATCAGTCAAGTGAATGTGATGGACAAAATCCCTAGCCTCACCACAGTGCAGTTTCCCCCTGGAGAACACATCCTGGTAAGAAGCCACAAGTTCAGCCAGTCTTCTTTTAGACTCACCTGACGCCTCACAGCTCTCTGTCGATGTCATGTAGACCACAGTCTCTGAGCATCTGCACTGGATCAGCACTGTGGTGTGATGAGCTTGCTGAAACAGCAGAATGGTTGCAGTACACTTCAGATCTCCCCCTGACGAAACGCAAAGTCCTCCACAGCAACACATGGGAAGACATCAGCGATTTTAGCATTGCGGCACAGTACTAGAGGTTTGTCTGTTGGGTTGAGAACCTTCATAGGGAAACCAACGATCCCCCCACATGGGTGTTACTACACAACCCAGCAAAATGTTTTTAGGAGTGGAACGAGCAGATGATGGCTCGACAAACACAGTGTTCCCTAATGACAGTGGTGCAGTGGACGGCAGCTTCCCCCAAACCACAGACAGACAGACAGACAGACAGAGCTATCCACTGGTGGCGAGTTGGCTCCGGTGGTGGGGGAGGAAGCCGGTCAGACCTGGCAGGCCCAAACGTGTAGTGGATAGTGGGATTCCCCCAGAGGAGCTGCAAGAAGTGGCTGGGGAGAGCGAAGTCTTGACCTCCCTTCTGAAACTCCTGCCCCTGCGATCTGACCCCGGATAAGCGGCAGAAAATGGATGGATGGAGGATTTAAGTTTTTTTCCCCCTCTCTTTAGAAAGGGACAACACTTTTCTGTTTTAGCCCCACTGTCGGGTCAAAGCAGCGCTTTGCAAAAAACTGAGTTGGCAGCAGAAAGCAAGGTGGGCTAAACCCATAAAGTAAATCACAATCTCAGGTTGCTGACAGCCAACCCAGCAACCCGAACGATCAGTCACAAATGAGGTTTGTCGTTCAGTCTGACATCAGGGCACCACCATATTTCAAAGGTGACCACACAGCCAAATTCCCCATCATGGTTGGCCTCCATCAGGGAGTTCTTCACCCCACTGTATGTGTTGTTTGCCATTGTTTGTTGTAATGGCATCCCCAATCTGCCTAGTCAAATCAGCAATCACCCCCCTGAGAGTAGAAACAAGTTGGCTAAGGTCAGACCTTGCATTACCAATGGGTGTAGAAGCAGCAGCAGGGACGGGTGGGGGGGTTCAGCTCAGACTGATCAACAGAACATTCATATGCACTAGAAGAAATAGGCCTACCCCTTCCAAATGACATGTAATGTTGCTCCCTCCCCAATCTAAAAGTGACCCACTGGTCCACTTCATCACCCTTAGAAGGTATCAGTGTCAGACATTTCAACAAACAGTAACAGAGAAACACTATTAAAAAGAACAATGCATCAGTCAGCAAAAAACAACTTTTCTACAGGCAAAGGGTAATAAACAGACTGGTTCCTCGTCCTCAAATATTTTTTTTTTTAGTCGTAGTATTATGTACTGTTTTACAATTATTTTTACTTTCCCAAAACAATAAAAAAAAAGGTTCACAAAATTAAAAATATGTAGTTTTTCATTTATTTCCCTTGCATAAAATAGAGTACACAAAACAGAGCAACAGAAACTTGACTTTGTTGCCAGGATACAGCAAACCAACGCCTGCCAGTCAAAGCGCAGGGCAAAGGGAGCGGTGCAGCGAAGGCGGAGCCCAGACCTCAAAAGGCGGGAAAGGCGCAGCGAGCAGCAGCTTCAGCAGCAGAGATTCGACTTACATCGGGTCAAACGGCACCAAGTGTAACCGGAACCTTTTCTGCGTTGTGCTGGTTATCAAGTGAATGGACCGTGACAGTTTATCTTTCGAACAGATGATTCTCGGTTAATTTCTGACGAGAATACAAAGACAAAACAACCGTGTTAAAGGCTTCCCGCTCTAAATCCTGTTCCACAGGATAACATGTCAAAAGGGCGGGAACAACTCACAACTTACAAAAAAGCTAAATAAACATTTTTGTATAACATACCTAACGAGAATATAGAGACAAAACAACCGTGTTAAAGGCTTCCCGCTCCAGGTCCTACACCAAACAAATGTATAAAACAAAAATTAGCTTAATAGATCTATAAATGAACTCAATGTATTTAGTGCCGAAAAATAAAGTGCCGACCTCTCCCGCAGGATAACATGTCAAAAGGGGAGGGGCTAAGGGGCGCAAACAATTTAAAGACAATACCACAGAAGAAGAAATAAAAGGGAGGAGCTTCCAATCTTAAAGTAACACGACGGTTAAAACAATGACAGAGGTGTTTCAGTAACATAAGGAACAAGACAAATAGCCACAAAAAAAGACATTTTGTGTAATTATAACGACGGCAACATTTCTACATGAATGAAAAAAATTGTGAAAATATACCAAAAAAAAAAATAGTGTTTGTAAAATGAACAGCAATGTTTTTGGTTAGTCTGTTATGAGAGACTAAATAAAAAAAATGTGGGTTAGTTTTTCAAAGTAAAATTTTAAATGTGTTATTGATTCACTTACAAATGTTCACAAATGTTCACGTTCAAATTTTCTTTTGTTAGAGGCTAAATTATTGCTGTTAATTGAATTGACAAGGAACCTCAGCAACGTAATAATGAAACTTGATTAAATATGAGTGTAAATTACTAAATCAGAAGTAGAAGGTATATTGAGCCTCATGTTTAAAGTTTGAGAAAGACGCATGTCTCTCCTAATTTGTTCCTTTGTTTTAGAAAATAATTCCAAACAAAAGAACATAAAGCACTTGCTCACATCTTTTCAGTAAAACTAAAAAAAGCTAACTTTTATTATGGTCTAAACAAAATGTTATTTTCTTAGCCAAAATAAAACTTAATTCATGTTTTTCCTCTACGTTTCTGATAATCTGATGTTTTCTGCACCAGAGTTGTCGTTCTCAATATAGCAATGATGAACACAATGACATGCAATAGGAAAACAATACTGTCACTGTGATATTAACAATAATATTTGTAATGATTTTTCTGGATGAAACTGAACCATACAATCATAAGGGTTAGAAATATGTTTAAGAGGGGGTTCCTCCCAAATGCTCAATGAACCATAATTTTGCTGTTTTATTTCTGAAGATTTCAGATGACAAAGCAATTTCTTTATACTGAAGTTTAGTTTCTACTTTATTGCTTCGTTTAAAAGCCGCAAACACAATCAAAACAGCAAAAAATATGAATATTTTTTTCTTTACACAATAGCAGAGAGAAAATGTAAAAAAAAAAAAACAATCCATCAAACATTTCTCAGTTTAATTTTACTTCTTAATTTCTTCTATAGATCATATCAAATTTGACCCATTGTGCTTCTCTAAATCAGTTTTGACAAAAATTTGATAACACAAACAGAAACAACTCCGATCTCAAACCCAACATCTATCAAGTCCTGCTGGTTTCATGGTGGCCAGCAGATGGCGCCACATAACGACCCCCAAGAGACCCGCAGGGATGCGTCAGTCTGCCAGAGGAGGGCGCTAAAGCTCCTTTTTTAAAGATTGAAAAGCTCATGGAATATCTCAGACTTATGTTTACATTTTCTGTGATTGTTGAAGAAAAACAAAATTCTTTGGTGATGTAAGCTAATACATTAAAAGGAAGAAGTGGTTTAAAACTAATCCTCTCCGATTGCTTATTTAGATTTTTCACACATAAACTAGCCCGTGTCGACACAAACGGATAAGAAAAAGAGAAAAAAAGAAGGCACCATAACAAGGTCCAAACAGGTCCTGACATCTTGATTTAACTTTTTAAGAAATCAGACACCGGCTGCGAAGTCAACACATCCAACAGCAGCAGGGCGGTTGGTGTGGGCGGGGAAGCAGGCTCAGCTTCCCTTCGCTCCACATTTGGCACAGGGGGCAGCTTTTAATTTATGGCACCATGCCAGCGGGAGAGGCATCTGGGCCCCAGGGACACGGGATCTGGGCCCTCACGATGCCCACCGGGTCAGCGCCGTCACTTTGATTCACACCGTGTGTGATATTTTCACATGGAACCAAATCAAATGATAATAACAAAAAGAAGAAGCGTCAGTTGCCAAGCCTGGCGTGAAACAGTCAGATGAAAGCTGACAACTCACAATAACATCAACGAAAAGCAGAAATCCAGCTGCAAATTCTCTCTCTCCATGTGATCGTGTTCCAGTTAGTTTTGAAAAGGTGCGCTATAAGATTTAGGTCAGAGGAGAAAACCTCTGCCTAAATCTTCCACAAGTTTCATATTGAAAGATGTTGATTTGGAAATATTTCTGATTTTGTAAGTATTTATATTAAGTATTTTTATTTTGTTCCTTAAAATACCAAAATTCCCACAGAACTTAATCTTGATCCATCTGATGATGTCATTTTAAAATATGAAATAAATTATATTTTGATGAGCTACTTTTTGTCTTTTTTTTACTCTTATTTGAGTCGTTTCTACTGTTTACTTGAGTAAAAATACGTTGAAGTAGTGTTACTCTTAGCTGAGTACAATTTTTCTACTCACCTCTGCGTAAGATAAAATATAACTGGGAAGTGGAAGTAAAATGAGACTTGCTTTTTTTCTGTTCAAATAAAACTGAACTGTGGATTTGCATTCAGCTGCCTCTGACTCAACACTTTCTAGAGATGCAGTTTGAGTCTCAAAAGGTCTTTTTTTGAAGATTGTTCTATATTTAGCTAAATCCCTCGTTAAAATGAGCTCCCACCAGCTTCGTCTGGTGAAAATCTCCTCCAGACACATCAGGAGTCTGATGGCTGCTTCTCTAATTCATGGTCGTCTTGCTCAGTCTTATCAGTTTAATCAACCAGCCGTGTCTCGATAGGTTTGACCCGACTCTCTGAATCTCCTTCAAACCGTTTCCTCTCAGGCGTCTCTGCTGGGCTCAACGTCGGAGGCCTTCGCACAACAGCTGGACTTACACTGAGGTTAAATTACACACAGTTGGACAATTACTACTGGCCTCCTGAGTCAAATTTAAAGCCACAGCAAGCAACTTTTATATTAAAAAATAAATATTTTACATAACTGTTCAAATGTTCACCATGTTGACCGTATAACATGAGACAGTCACCACTCTGTCAGAAACAACCAATCAGAGCCAGGAGGAGGGACCTCGTGCTGTCAATCATGCCTGTGTACAGGCAGTTCCCCACAATAAAGCCTGTTGTGCTGTTGTGAATGCTCAGGCTAGTTAGCATAGCCACCGATAACAGCGGCTGTGCTACGGTAAGTTGTTTCTCCGCCATTAGCACATTGAGCAGCGCGCACCATCCTGATTGACAGCGCTAAGACCCGCCTCCTGGCTCTGATTGGTTGTTTCTGACCAAGCAGAAAAGAAATGTCACCTGGTGTTAGAAATTGTTTTTGCACTCTCATGTTATTCAGTCTTGGCGAGAGATTAAACAAACACAGAAAGTACGATTTTGGGGGAAACTTGAGGAAAACGGTGGCATTTATAGGGTATAGATGTTATAAGTGGGGGTAAAAAAGGAAACATTTAATAAACAACAGTAGCTAAACCTTTGTCACCACCAACAATTTAACAGTTTATCGGCTCTTGTCCCGTTTTTTTTCAGGCCTATCAGGTGTTTTGCAGTTGGTTTTAATGTAAGCACATGAGCTAAGAAAAGCCGCCGCGGTACCTGGGATCTGCTGACGCCGAGTGTCAAACTGGGTGCTGAGCGCGGGGCCCCCAGCTGGGGCCCTCAGATACTCCACGATGCCACAAAGTGACAACACAGATGTGTCTGACTCATCAAAGTTTACGGAGAGGGAAGATGATTACCTGAAATCACGGCGCTCATAAGTTACAATTAAAGCTCAGCAAAGTTTCACTTAAAAACGTGTAACGGTAAATCAAAGAAATATTTGTGAGGTGGGGAATTCAGGACGTGTCACAAGACTTAGAGGTGAAGTAAGATGAGAAGCCGGGTTGGCTGGACAGACGAGGCTGACCAACCATTTCGCCTGCTGCCTCGAAACAGTTATTTATAGCTGCTGCGCGGGTGCAGACAGCAAAGTTCTCTCGCCCTCTTTTCTTTTTAACAACAACACCGACTGCTACGCAGAGACACGTTTAAAGTTTCTCTAATAATTTTTCAAAGTGATTATAGAGTCCGGATTTCCAAAGGCACGGCCATTCGGCAGGACCGAGAGCATCCAAGTTCAAGTCTTCCCGCATCGTGGTCAGCAACATCTGAGCTATATTGGTGCACAAGGTGACGTAGCAACGATTCCCACAACCCCCTGCTGCTCCACTTGAACTCAGCCTCTCTCTCTCTTTCTGCTCTTACCTCACTCTCATCTCTGGTTAAAGCAGGCCTTGCTTTTTTTTTCTTTTTTGCCATCTGTCATGCTGTCAACTTCACAAATACCGATCACACCCTAAAGTCTGGTCCCGCTTTAGCGACTTGTCCACCAATCGCAGCTCCGCTCTGCTCCTTCCTCCCGTCGTTCTCGTTTTTAACGTTTAGGAATGTATAGGGTAACGTAGCTTAGTAAGAAATTCTGTTTTCTTATGCAACAAATGATGTCACCTGAACTGATGGAGAGAGTCACTGTTAGTTCCTTACAGAACGGTTTGGTTAGTTTTTTTTATTTAACTACAAAAGAGAGAAATGAGATAAAACCTGATCTAATAACATGATGAATAAATCTGATAAAAACAAATTAAAAATTACAAATATGATGGTATGTGATGCTGTTTGCTTAATTTCTATACTAGAAATCTTTGTATTTATAAAATCTATTCTGGGAAATGTGTAAATATTATTTTTCTGGATTAGAAAAAAGCTAAACACCAGAATATTAGGTTGACACAATCAAGACTGGGAACCTGATATATGCAGAAAAAAAATGGAGATTCATTTGACAAACTAGAGAAAAAACTGGGCATGTGTGTGTGTGTGTGTGTGTACTGTGCTAACAGATAAATTTTGAATCCACCCATATGGCCAAATAATGTGTAAACTAAAAGAATATACAAAGAATAGAAAACTTTTCAGGCAGTGTTTAGTTGGGCTGATAAGAATCACTGGGAAACAAAATGTATTATCGACTCATTAGCTTGATAAATAAAAGGTTGTCAAAGATTTTCTGTGTCCTTTTAAAAAGGTAAATTATGGGTTAAAACTGTGCTAAAAAATAAATCAGAATTTGCCTGGAAGTTTTGGCTCTCGTTGTTTCCTGTCTCTACTGAGTCTTAGAAAACTTGGAAGGTTTACCGGTTTTATTTGCAGTGTAAAAATGTGCTTTGGAGCTTCAGCATGTGGACAGATGCAGATAAAAATTTCCCCCGTCCAGGACAGATGTAGCTTCGCCTCATCTGTCACTAAACTGCACAAGCAGAACACACACATGTTGGAAAAGGCTGACAGAAAGACAAGGCCACGACTTTTGGGGGTTACATAGATTTTTTTATTTCTTTTTTTTAATGTGAGTTTTGCTAACATTGTACTTTATTTAAAGCTCACAGGCCCATATCAGGTGAGTTGTGTGAACATTTCTAGATTTTTATGAATATCCAAAATCACAGTTTGGTAACAAATCCAAAAATTGCACTGAAGTAAGGGAAGCACTTCAATATATTTTTAAAAAGTATTTGGTAAAAAAAAAAAAGTCTACTGAAGTACCGAGTAACTGATCAAAATGTCAAACATTCGATATTTAATAATCCCATCACCAGATAGACCAAAAAATAAAACTATGTGGAATACAAAACAAAAATAATTCATAGAAATAACATACTGTGAAAAGAACAAAATCAGGCAAAAAAACAAAAAAAAACTTTTAACAAAACCTGCAATTATGCTGCTACCCAACGCTGATTGCAATATCAATCAATCAATAAGGTTTAATTGCATAGCACATTGTAGCAGCAGGTGTAAAGTGCTTTACATAACAAAAACACAAAATTACAAAGTTATAAGGGAAACACCGTACACTATAATACCTTTAATTGTAGCATTATGGCAGCATTATTAGCAAACCTTATTTCATTTTAATCACAATAGTCTAAGAGATATTACTGTCATTGATGCATGTAAACCAGTAACACAGTATTAGTTCAGTGGAGATTTTGCTGAACTAAAAAAACTGATCGAGATACTAAAATATAACAACAGTAATAATAAAATTGTCAACATAAATGTCAATGTTTCCAAATGCTTCCCTGTTGTAAGTATGAAATCCAGGACAGACCGAGCGTCAACAACTAAGACATAATTTCCTCCTGAAATGTTTTTCACTGATGAAAATGGATTTGTATGGCTGTCTCGGACGTTGGTGAGGTGACGCGCCGCAGGGCAGAGCCGTATAGATGTCAGGCCAGCTCAGGGATAAGCCCGGCTCATGGAGAACGCATTAAAGGAAAACGCTCAATCACTCACTAAAGTGAAAAAGTCGAGGCTCAGCAGACCATATGGCTCAACGCGCCTCATCCCAGGGACGTGCCGGCATCGCAGGCCGCTCAAATAACAATTAATTTCCGAGCTCCGCGGGCGAGGAAACTTCACAACTTTTCCAGCAGCTGCTCCGTAAACGCTCTCAAGTGAAGGGATGAAAAAGCGAGTGAAGGAGAAATCCCTTTGAAAGCCAGTGAGCAGAATGGGTTGGATATGCCCTGTGTGAAGGCCGTCAGGGGATTCCCTGGGAGCGCAGTCAGAGTTATTGCACATGCCAAAAAACCGGCGCTATAAAAGAAGAATTATGTCGTCATTTTTAACCTAAAGAACATGTGGGATCTCTGAGCTGCCTCCTCTTTCACTGACTGACTGGCTTCACTCTCTGAATATCTACCTTTTTTGCAAAGACAGACAGCGGTTGTCAGACAGGACGTTTTATCTAGTGGAAGCCGCTTTTTGCCGGGAAGGTTGCTGCCCTCCTAACTGTGCGATGACGAGTCACTGGCAGCTGACCCTGAGATCCAACAGACCCACACATGGAAAATATGCCTGCAATGTAACTTTTGAGCTCTTTGTCACGCCGGAAGTTACATCCCAACTAAAGCCACAGGCGCAAGAGACGATTAAAGCCCCACTGTGTATGGAAGCACCTGCACATTTACAATCAGGAAGTAGCCTGTCATGATCTCAATCCCTTCCCAAGCCCGGTCTCCCTGCGGTGCCATCGATTAGGAGGGAGTTAATTTGTCAGGAAACTCTTTGGAATGGATTTTAGCCCGGCGATGACAAACAGGAACCCTCCAGGTCCTCAGTCGTCAACACACTTATTTTAGGCTTCCTTGTTGTCTCTGATTTCTAATCTCTTCTCTAACCAAACACACACGTCTGCCTGGGCCTAGAGGTTCCTCCTGTTTGTGCGTCTGTGTCAGCTCTGCATTGCTGCTTTGTGTGATTCACCCTCATTGCCTTGTTTTCCTCTCACACCCACATGGACGTCTCTTCATCATCCATGCCCGACACCTGATGACGGCGTTGGTGGAGTGGCTGATAGCAGGAGCCAGGAATAGTTAGTAGGTTATTGTTTTCATTGCGCAGGAAATTACATCTTGACATGCAGGGAGTTATCTTACTTACTGTTTGAGGTGCCGTCACGCTGGTTCTGGTTCTTGAAATATCTAAAATTGCGTCTTACGTTGATATAAACGTGAAGAATATTTCCTGGACGTCTTCTCAGTGTGACAGCTTATGTATAGTACAAGTGTAGTGGGATAAAGGGTGTGAAATGTGCAGCTGCATGCGTTATGTATCCAAGTTGTGAAGCCAGATGTTTTTGATGACAAGAAATTTGTCAAAAAAATAATAATTAAAGATGACATTACTATTGCTACAGAATCAGATCCCAAGACAGGATGTATCTTGTTCTTATTCCTGTAGCAAAAACACTTTTTCCAATGCTAACACTGGCTTTTCCCATTGCCTTTCCAAGTCAAATTAATATAGAAAGTATTTATAATAATGATAAGAAATTATTTTTTAAAAATCAAATAACTTTTCAGGTCATTATTAGATAATTTCCCACTAAGTGTGGGCTGGTATTTGTGTTACAACCTAAAGTCTTAAAAAAAAACCCATTAAAGTTAGAGAGAGGTGATGCATTTTAATCATAAAGAATAGGGATTATGTTGAATCTAGAGGATTTCCTGCTGCTGCTCATTCACAACATCACCTACAAAACCCCCTAAATCTCTGCAGCCATTATTCTTATTATGACCGTGACATAATAAAATAAAAATAATGGTAGATTTGTTACATCAGCACAGGTATGATGCATAATCTGACCCAGTTTTAGGAAGTGTCTGTTGCGTAAGGCTTACGTTGACAGACGGGCCCACACACCTTCACATGACTCATCGCTGAATATCCAGGAATATCCTCGAAACGCTGCGTCTCACTCTGAGCATCTTCAGGACAATGACAACCTCAAACCGAAGAGGAAACCTTCACCGACCAAACGACGTCAACAAACCAGCCGTGTTTCAGTGGCGCTGCACGTCTTCTCCAGCTCAGCCTTAACAAACGAGCTCAACTTCACTTCTTTGCATTTTACATGTTAGGAGCGTAAACCAAAGAAAATGGTTTAAAACTAGGAAAATTGTTACTAAATGTAGTCATATGCATGAAATAAATGGAGCATATTTGTACAGAGATGCCATAAGCTGTTCAATTTTGGCTGAAAAGTAAATGTTTTTACATACAACACTTTGGATATACATGTTATAAACATAAAAAAAGAAGCATAAGTCTGTGGTAAAAAAAAAGCACGCTTTTCACACTTGTAGCTTTTCTGTGCATGATGCAAAATGTCTTTTAGTTCATTTAGTGAAAGCAGAATCTTCAACAATGTCAACAATTTGCAATGTAATCTGCTGGATTTCTCACACGTGCATGTTACATATCATCATCGACTGCTATTCCTGAACGCATGTTAATGCCTGAAAGTGATCTGAAGTTGTTACTAAGGCTGACTTAGTAAGCTGGCAAAAGGAGGACAGCCATTAAAACCTCACTGAGATTTATATTCATAAAAAAAATTAATAAATAACATCAGCACAATTACGAAAAGTAACTGAGCAAATATTAAAACTCAAAGAAAAACATAAAATTACATTATACTACTAACTACTACTACTGATAGCAAAAACTTCTTTATTTTTTCAAATTTAATCATAGAAACAAATTTGTCCGTAAACGCTCTGTCTTGTTTTAAAATGCGGATTGACCTCTTTTTAAAAAAGAGAAAGAGAGAGAGAGAAAAAAAGAAAAATTTATCAAATTGCCAAATGATTGCTTCAAACTGGCAGCACATGAGGCGACAGAAATACGACACCGAGTTTCTCCAAGTTTCTCACTCACAGTTCTGGATGTTGAGATTTGGGAGTTAAAACCTTTAACTCCAGTCAGACTCCTTTAATTTCCTTTTATCAGCTTAAAAAATGTATTACATGAACTTTTTTAATGCATAACTATGAACTTGTTTGCAGAGATTCTGCAAACAAGTTTCCTATAAGAGTGTAAACATTGGGGGGGAAGAATCACAGCTTTAGTCACGCACACGGCTGCACAAGTTTTCCTAAAACACAGATCGAGGGGTTTTCTCCTACTGAACGCAAAACTACATTAATTATTTTAGGTTAATGTAGTTGTTGTCTAAGTGGGACAGAATCACTCCATTACCGGTATTTCGGTCTTTAGTGTTTAATGTTCATCAACTTGAACATTAACTGTGCTGTATTTTCTGTGGGGAACAAAAAGTCATTTAGAAGAAGTAGTGTAGTAGACATTTGCAGCTGGTGTGGTTCCCTTTCACACTGTTGTGTGTCTAACATTTGAAAAATCTGTCACTCCCCTCCCCAGTGGCAGCGCTGCACCAAATACCTCTACAGGAAATAACACAAAAACCTCTGAAAAAGACACTGAACACAAATTCCTTCTTCAGGAAATGTAAACACTACAAAAATGAAGTAGTGTCAGATTTAAGCGGTTCTAGGATTTCCCTTTTGTCTTTGGTAAAACACCATGAGCCATTTCTACTGCTGACGCTGGAGCCGCACGTACATTTACATTAGATTTACCCAGAATTCCCTGTGCTACTGTAGTTCATGCTTTTGGAGCGGTTTCCTCTCCACTTGCATCCGCATGTGGTTTTGAACCAGGCAAGACTTCATTTTGACCATTCCGAGTCCTAGGTTTGTAGCCAGATCAGAGTTAAATTGTGCATTCACACTTCCCCAAATGAACCAGACCTTCTAAGCAAAGGAACTGGAGTTTGAGTAAAGCTCACTGAACAGGGCTGGTGCAAATGCCCTCTTCAATATAACCTGTTGAGCAACACAAAGTGGGATCAAATATGGAACAAACAAACACAATATGCACTGAAAAGAAGAGAACTAATGGAAAACCAACATGTTGACACCAGAGTGAAAAATGTTACTGAGCCATTTGCAAGAATTTGGGACGACAGTGAACCACAGTGAGTTATCATCTATAATGAAAACACTACAGAGTAGTTAGTCATATAAATCTACTCCAAGAGAGCATCCACAACTCATCCATGAGAGTAAAAGCAAAAAAAAGAGAAAATAAGAGAGAAATTGGGAAACGACAGGATCGACAGGAGAGTTCCTGTTAAAACTTCCCAAACTGAACACAATTGACCAATTAAACCACATTTTGCCGTCACCTGGATAACTGGGAAACCGTTCTGTGGCCAGAAGAGACAAAAGTGGAGCTTCTTAGAAAGCATGCATCTTGTCAAATCTGGTTTAAAACTAACACAGTGAAACATGGTGGTAGGAGCGTAATGGTCTGAGCTGCTTCGCTTCATTACGATAAATGTTGTTTCTTCTGACCATCTATTTGTGAGCTTAAGCTCAAGTGCACTAGAGCAGGGTCCTCACCTCAAGCCAAACCTTTCACTTCTGAACGGCTCATAGGAAATAGCAAAACCAAACGCCTTGGGGGGTTAAAACTATTTCACATTCAGGTCCAGTTTTCCTAGACCATTTCCATCCACTTTGCTCATGGGCTCCACCTGAACATTTGAGGGTGTGAATCTGTGAGGGAGCAAATATTTTTAACAGCAGTGTATGTTTTGAGTAACTCTAAATATCACTGTATTAAATTACAGAGAAGCTGTTCAACTTATTTCTCAATAGGAGACATAATTACCAGAAATATGCTTCTGAAAGTACAGTGTGTTTGTAAAAAGGGACGCCTGAAAATGTGGCACCATGCCTCCACCTTTCCACACAGAAGCCACAACCTTCATTTATCTTGACATTGGCCATGAGGCAGACAGTTCCCAGCTGTCAATAAGCCCTCAAACTGTCAGCTGTGCTGCTGCTTCCTCCGCTTGGCAGAGGAAGCAGCAGCACAATCGAGCTCCACTACTGCACTCTGAATATCACACATTGCTATCCATTACCACCGCTGCAGACTCTGTTACAATTGCTGAGTTGTTAAGTTATATATCAGCTCTAACTGAAACTCCCCCCACCTTCCCCTGATTTTAAGACCCATTTTAGGTGTGAGCAGCACCAGTCAGACAGGGGGGTGAGCTGGAGATGTGGCAGCTCTGATAATTTATACATCACCCACCTGGCTCTCCACACAGAGCGGCATGTACCAGACCGAGAGCAGCCTCGTGTTCCCCCTTCTCACGATGAGAATTAAAGAAAAAGAGTAAAAAAGCAACATTTTGCACCCAATTGGGTCTAAATGCGGCCATATATAACCCAGCTTCTCATTACATAAACAGCTATACAAACATGTTTCAAACGTGATTGTGTTTTACAACCCCGAAAGCAATTGGGTTTGTTTGGAATAACAAAAATACCTCATGACTTTTTTGGTTCCTCAAAATAATTACGAATTTTAGAGTGTATTCACACCAGCCCTGCCCAGTCCACTTTTAATCAAACTCCCCTACATTTGCCTGGAAAGTCCGGTTCATTCGGTGAGGTGAGTATGTGCAATCTAACCTTGATGCGGACCAAAAAGCAAACTCTGGTCCTCCTAGGACTTGGTTGAAGTGACCTCGAATAGCAGACCAGAGACCGTAACAAAAGCAGGAAGTGAGTTAAAGTGCAGGGCATTCTGGGTAAATGCAACCAAAACAAACACAAGAGTTTCGGGTTCTCGGGTGAAATGGGTCTTTGACCAAAATCAAATGAAAAATCCTACAAGTGCTAAAGTTTGTCGCTATACCATTTTTGTTTACATTTCGTGACGAAGGAAGTTGCTCTCATGTCTTCTTCAGACATTTCCCTGTTGTTAAGTGGTTCTTGGTGCAGCGCCACCATAGGTGAGGGGGAGCAACAGTTTTTTCAAAAGACTTGGATATGCTGACACAGTGCAGTGTGAAAGTAAACTGCACCAGCTGAAAATATTACAAATGTTGCAACTTTGGTTCCCAATCAAATCCAGTCTAGAGGTATATCTGGTGTAAAACAACCTAAAAAAAAGGAATGCATTTGCACCAATACATTTTGTTGACCTAGAATAAAACATTTAAAAATAAATGAAACAGGGAGGAACCATCAGTCACTTGTCTAAATCTCTTGCGTCACTTTTTGCAAAAGCAATTAAGTTAAACACTTTTTTGATTGGAGAACTGCAAGTTTGAATTCCTGCACTTTACTCAATATTTTCAACCTTGTGAGAAAGGAAAATGCCTCTCAGACAGGAAAACGTGCTCCAGTCCCCCAACAGCCACACTTATTCCAGCCTTCCCCAGGCTCAGCTGTCGGTGCCAGCTTCCCCGAGGGACTTGAAACACGGGGAGTGATGGGAAGGCCGTGTTATCTGGAAACCCATACCCCCCTACTGTCACACCTTTGGGGCAACATGCATTCAGTACATACTGCAAGTTCATTGCTCACATGCGTCACATATTGATCTGTATGTGTGACGGATGACCTTGTTCAAATGCACGCTCACACTGACACACAACAGTGGGGATGTGCATTTGTAATTAATCTACAAAAAGGGTTTAAACAGCACTTTGTTTTCGCTTTAACGCAAACGATAAACACCAAAAGCAAGATTGGGAAAAAAAACTAACAAAAGCCGATAATGTGCTTCAAGAACTTGCAAATTATGCAACATGTCTTTGTGTTTAGGGAGACCAAAAAAAGCTAGTTTTGCACAGAGTCCCTGAAATATGAAAAGAAACGCCGCAGCATCAGCTTGCAGTCTTCCCTTTTCGCCGTCTTTATTTTGAACAAAGAACAGTAAAATGGCAGATTTCAATGTGGAGTCCTCCTACTCGTGATTACCTTGGCAAAACAAAAGAGCTCAGCAGCAGCAGGAGCAGCAGCAATGCTGACAGTCCTATAACAAGCACCTGACTCACTTATGACTCATGACGCCAAGCATGGGGATTAATTGTACTGCGTTCGAGCAAAGAGTCCACACGTAATTAAACAACTGAAACAAAAACTTAAAGTTTCTAAACTTTTCCTCCCTTTTGTCCTTTACACCCACGACGACTTGCTTTTAAATCTGTCAAATGAGTTCAAGGTCAGGGAGAAAAACCCGGAGCATTTTAGAGAGCAGCAGAGCCGTTTGGGGCCCAGCCAGAGCCGAAGCCAGGAATTGCTGCAATCTCTCAGTGTTGTTCATATTTGATCATTTACTTACTGCTGAGTCGGTACAGCTGGTTTTAGAACTGGGGTGTCATCAGCACATTTCTGTTATTTTTCTGGGTGAATTTTAGAGTCAAGCTTACAAGAAACCACGTAAAATTTACAATAATTCATTTAAACGTATTTCATAATTCCCTGAGCCAAGCAGAGACTTCAAAGCTCACTGGATAGCCTGGTGGTAGAGCTGTCAAAATACTAAATATTTCAACATAATTAATAATAAAAAAATGTATTTCATTAAAAATGCTCATTTTGCTGTGTGTGTGTGTATTTTCCAATGGTGTTGTTTCTCCTGTTATATATGCATGTTTGTTGTTTTCTCTCTTTCTGCAGGTTTAGAGGCAGACTTCTATGGTGTTGATTTATCTCTATGCCTCTTTCTCTCCTTTACTCCCATCTTCTTTTCTTTTAAACTTTTTCCCACCTTTCTCAGTTTTTTTGTCTCTGTGTCCTTTACATTTGAAACAGACACAAATAAATCCATATTAAAGTTTCATATATACATCAAGTGGCGCGTCATGGTGAAAGCCATAACACTGCTTATGAAAGTTGTGACTCACTTTAACACTCAAGCAACATTTCCTAGTGCCACACTGCTGTACAGGACATGTTAAAAAACTAAAAAACTAAATAAAAATACTAATTTGCATCAAAACCAATTTTTCTTTGTGTTTACAAATTGGCACAACATTCTGTGCCAAAATCCACACATGTTCTTTTAGTCACTGAAAGGTCCAGGCAGGCAATGGGACGGTTTAAGTTGACCGTCCAGTGTTAAAAACCAAGAACCAGGAAAAAAAAAACATGCTGAACTTATTGGCTAGCAATTTAACAAAATGCTTTGTAAATAATTAAGGACATCAGGAGAAGCTTAATACTAGCAATTCTCAAAAAGAAGCTTTTAACATAGTGAGAAAGTGAAATTGATTTGTTTCACAGAGATTACTGCAAGCTTTTATAAAAAAATGTTTGGTTTACAGGTAAAGGAAACCGAAAGTTAAGTGTCTCAGACGATTAGAGCATCACATTATGTTCATTGACTATGTTCATTCCTTGCACTCAGTACTTGGTTGGGCCCACTTCAGCATGAATTACTGCGTGAATGTGCAGTGGCGATATGTCTGTGGTACTGTGTAGGTGTAATGGAAGCCCAGGCTGCTTATACAGCTGCCTTCAGATCATCTGCCTTGTTGGGTCTCTAGTCCCTCGTCTTCGTCTTGTCAACAGCCCATAGATTTTCTGTACAGTTTAGGGAATTTGCTGACCAATCAAGAACGGGAACACCAAGGTCTCTGAAACAGCTTTTGGTACCTTTGGCAGTAGTTAGGTGCAATAAAACCAGCATCTCCATACTGCTTGTTTGCAGAGGGGGGTGCGGGTTGGGAGCACGCTAATATTTTCTGGTGGATGGTTACGTTGACTGTGGATTTCAGAAAACAATGGCTCAATGCCAGCAGACTATGTGGAAACGTCACACTGAGCTTAAAGCAACCTGTAGTTGGTGCCTCTCCACTCTTCCTCCAGAGTTAATTTACAAATTAGAGTTAGGATTTACTTTAAGCTGAAAACAGGACTCTGCTGTTGCGCAACAGTCCAGCTCCTTTTCTCCTCAGCCCTCCTACCCCCCCAAAAAAAACACCTCTGGCGTCATCTCTGATTCAGGAGTGGCCTGACATGGGGGATGAGACATTCAGCCTCGTCTGGTGTTCTGGTATAGTGGCTCTTCTGGAATGGCCTTCTGGAATGGCCTTGACAATCCTCTCAAGGCTGCAGTTCTTCCTTTCCCTACCGCTCTTCTTTCTTCCTTTCTTTTTGTTAACATGCTTGGATACATCCCTCTATTCACAACCAGGCTCTTGAGCAATGAGCTTTTGTTGCTTCCCCTCCCTGTGACGGGTCTCTATGACTGTCTTCTGGACTTCTGCCCAGCCAGCAGTCCTCTGCAGGATGGTGTAGCCTACTGACCCAGAGAGAGACCACTTCAGAAACCTCTGTACGTGTTTTGACGTCATTACCTGAAAACACCATGATTAGGGTGCAACACCATGAGTTTTCAATAATGATCCTTTTCATAGTATTGTAATTTTCTGAGAGACTGATGTGTTTTCATTATCTATAGGCCATAATTATTAAAATTACAACAAACAAAGGATTGGAATATACTTTATGTGTGATGATTCTACACAAGTTTCACTTCCTGAGATGACTGGCAAGAAACGCTGCACATAATATTTCTTATGCAACATTCAAACATTGTTTTATATGCACTAGTGCTAAAAATCAATTGAAGACCAGCTACTTATGTTTTGTAAAACTAAATCTGTGGAGCTAAATTCTGTATGATAAAACATCAGAAGGTGACGGTAGTGGCCACCTTTGATTGGTCAGAAGTAACATTTCAAAGTCAAGGCTAAAGGTGGTCAATCATGCTGGTCAAGGAGGGTGAATTAGGTGCACGAGTGCTAATATCCCCTGAATCTTAATATATTTTGTCACTTTAAAACAACAAAAATAAAGCAAATATATTTTGTTGAAATTTGTGGATGGTTTATTCACAGTGATGTGCAGCGATTTGCATTATAGTCAAAAAGTTCAATTTTGGTCTTGTCTGATCAAAGCTCTTTCCTCCATGTTTGTTGCGTCTCTAACATGGCTTCTGGCAAACTGCAAACAGGATTCCTAACTCTTTTCTTTGAAAAATGTCTGTCTTCTTTCCCACTCTTCCATAAAGACCATATCAGTGCAGAGCACCACTAAAGATTGAGCTGTAAATCTCTGCATCTGGTCTAGAGTCACTATGTACCTCTTTGCTTTGAGATCAGAGCTCCTTGTTCAGCTTGTAAGTTCAGGTGGATGGCCTTGTCTTAGTAGGTTTACATTTGTTCCATGCTATTTCCGTTTCCAGATGGTGGATTGAACAGTGACATGTTCAAAGCTTGGTTTAAACTTGTCCATAACTTTCTCCCTGACCCTCCTTGCTGGTTCCTTGAACTTCATGAAGCTGTTTTCTCTTAACCTCTGAGGCGTCACAGAGCAGCTGGATTTGTACTGAGGTTAGATTACACACAGCTCTGCTCATCGTCAAGCAGTCAACTTCTGAAGGCACTCGGAGAAAAGGAGGCTGAACACTTTTGCACGTTGATCTTTTCTGTTTTTTATTTGTAAAAAAAATTTTTGAATAATTTTCTTTCCACTTTCCTTTGTGTTGGTCTTTCACATTAACTTACAACTAAATCCATTTATGTTTATGGTTGTAATTAGAGGTGTGCCGATCGATCGGTCACCGATCATAATCGGCTGATTTCCGTGAAATCGGGGATCATCGGGATCGGCCGATCATTGGCTCTGTTACCGATACCGATCACCTGCATCTCATTTCCCAGCCTGTCTGTCCAGCTGGTCTCGTCTTTCTGTTCACTCTGCGCAAACGCGCAGCAACAAATGCTAAGCGATGCGTAACTATAACGCACTAAGTGATGGGGACGTTTGCGTGTTGCGGCGGAAAATAGAAGCAGGTCAAAATACATCAACACAACGAAGCTAATACGACATAAAAACAATGACGGAGTTTGGATACATCAGGCTCACTGGAGTAAAAAGATACGGAGGATCAGACAGCAGGTAAAGCGGCGCAGCTACAAACACTCACCGGATTAGCATGACGGTCAGAA
>CAEGAF010091663.1:0-16652 GCA_903067075.1 Micropoecilia bifurca | reverse complement strand
CTCCTAGGTCCTCAAAACGTTTTGTACATTTCTCTAGTTCTCTTCACTTCTATCAAAAACCAGGCCTTAAACGAAACAAGTACATGTATCAGATCTTAACAGCATCCCATTAAGTGATTACCTGGTGCTTCTTCACGCCACTAAAATCAGTAGTTTTTAATGGATTAGCCAGCAGAGTAATAAAATAAATTTTAATTGATTATGCTGGTGGTTTGTCATTGCCTCAGCCTGTGATATGTCAGAAAGTAGCTGATGTCAGAGCAGACATTCAAGTTAAAGTGAGTGACATTGTGGCTTTTCAACTGAAATAGGGTGACAGTTTTGGCAGCAAAGGCTTACTGAAGGAATTAGAAAGTGTTGCTCATTTTAACTGATTGAAGTATTTATCATCCCACTTGTTTTAATTTGATTATTCCAGGTGAACAGAAATCATAATCAAGCATGCATCTTGCTTTGTTCAACTTATCAGCAACTTAAAAGTAAAAATTTTTCAATTACTTAATTTATTTATTCTTTTTTTTTTTTGCTTATATTTCCTTTTTGCTCTTTTATCCTGCCACAGGCAGAATTTCGCACTGGAGTAGAAACAGCCTCGCTCTCCCATGCTTTATCATCTGTGGTTTGTGTCGGAGCCAGACAGTCATCAGGAAAGGTCAAAACTTTGGTAAAAGATTTAAATCAGCTCAAAGATGAAAACATTACCCTGACAGACTGAGGCTGAAAACTGGTAAATAAGAAAGCAAGCAGAGACTCATTCCTCATCACTTAAATCAAGGACAAACAGGGTATTGTATTTCAAAGTGCGGGCTGTGTGTGCCGTCATAATATGATTGTATGATTATTTCAGAAAGCACACAAGGATCCTGTTCCTATTCTCCCTCTCTTCAGATCTATTAATTGTGTTTTTCTCTCTGAAATGAGCTGATCTTGACATAGCTGCCAGCAGCAACATATTTCTAAATAAAACCTGACAGGGCGAGTGTGGAAAAATAAACTGCTGGCTCACTTTTGGCAGTGGAAGAAATTGACATATGAGGTTGTTCTTTGATACAGCTCTGAGCTGTTTTGTATTCATTCAGTTGCTTTAGCTTCTAGTGGACCGTTTACCTTTTATTTATTTTTTTATATTTGTCTTCTTATTATATTAATGCTCTTGCCACACCTTCTGATGAATGCGAGAAGTGAAGCATGTATTCAGCTTGTTTTGAGGACAAAATAGGATCTTTGAAAAAAAAAAAAAAAATCCTCTTTAATGTTTATTAATGTACTTAAAAAGATGAATGTGAAAAAGAAATGCACACAGCAAGGCCTATGCATCATAATATATTAGCTTACAGAAGTAAAGAATAATGAAACTATTTTAAGCTATAAAGCCATGCTTGAATAATATGTTTGCTGCAAAATGCGACAAAGCATGAACTATTACTAGGTGGTTACTTTTTATAATCTTTTTGAAAAAGACATCCATAAATATTTGTTGGGTTTTTGCTCTTTAGTTTATAAAAATAGTCATAGTTTAGCATTTTTTCCTGTTTTTGTGTGGATGTCGCTTTTGTTTTGTAAATCACTTAAGATCAGGCATTTGCTAAATCGGAGTCCCAGTCTAGTAAGTGAAAAATACCAAGGCTATATATATGCTTGGAAACTCATTAGCTATAAAGGGCAGTAAAATAACACTGGATTTCATTAATATTACATATTCTACATTATTATTATGATTGTGTCCCACTTAATTCACTCACCAGTGATGTTGAAGAAGCCACATTATCTGGTTTTCTTGAAACTCTTGGCTTTTCTTTTTCCAACTGTGGCTTTTATCTGACAAAAATATGCTGATCCACATGGGTTTAACTAGGTTAAGAAAGCTACTGCGAAATTCTGATAAAAAGTCACCTAATATGTGAGATTTAATTGCTTTTAACATGTATGTTTGTATGTCTGACTCGACTCAACTTAATGCCTTGGCCCTATTAGTAATGGTATTTCCAACAGAAAGCCAAAACTAGCACATGTATTTTATGTTTTGATGTCAAAAGCAGTTTTAACTCTGTGGTGACAAAACTTATAAGGTTGGTCGACTTCCTCAAAATGTAATGTATCATGTTTCATCTGCTTTCTGTGTAAATCTTCGTTTTACAAAGCAATATTCTGGACTGGTGTTAAACCTTGTGATCCAAGTAGGAGCTCACAGCTCACAAGTCAGAGTAAAATTAACAATTGGTTATTTATAGCCATGTCAAATCTAGTTTATTTTTATTTTTTTTTTACCATTTTGTGTCTCTGAAGGATAGTACCACACTGTCAACAGTGAACTGTGAACAGCTTACTCAGTATGCATTGTAAAAACTTTTCTTCATGTAGACAACCACTTGAAGACTCAAGTATGCGGGAGTCTTTATGGTTTTTGTAAATAGAGCATCTGCTCTACTGCTATACATTGTAACACTCCTCATTTAACTCTCATTGTATGCATAAATACTTGAGTCTAAATTATAATTAGTCAGTGACAATCATTTGCAGCTTAGGCAGAGATGTTAACTGTAGCTGAAAAAGGAGGACAAGCAGTATGTTTTCGGACAACATATATTTGTTGAGAAGTGAGAGGTCAATTCATTTATTCAAGTTACTTTCCAGATGTCTCCTATAAGAAAGATTATTGAACACATGACGCAGAGAGACCAGAGAATGAAGCAGCCGACTTTGTCTTTCTTTACAGTGAACATTATTTTTATTTATTTAAATGTTTTCAGATTCTTATTCTTTACTGGTCTTTATTGAACAGTAAATTGACAGTAAGTAGGGTTGAGAGAAAAGGGGAGGACATGCTGTAAATGGTCTGAGACAGAGAATCGAACCCAGGACAACCACATCAAGGACTGTAGCCTCTGCAGACTTTACTAACCGAGGAACCTGTGATTGTCATTTTAATGGGTAAAAACACTTAGCTTATTTGGAAGAACTGCTTATATTAATATGCATGACCTATAATACAGATATGCAAGCCAAGCTAACAAATAGGCCATTTTTTAAAACATTTTTTTTCAAAGCACAGCTGCATAGCTTGCTGGGTAACATTGTGGTTGTTGCTGGCATAAAATCACAGCAGTACATCATTAACAGGAAACAGGAGTTAAATTTAATCAGACTGTGTTAGAGACGACTTTAAGACATTGTTATTGGAACCCAAGTATCAGACTCTTCCATCCATTTATGTGGATATGTGTTTCTGCTGTTGAGTAGTTGAATGTTCTGTTGTTGATCCAGATGTATGTTAGGCACTGAAAAACCTACTTGGATCACAGTTGGCAGCTAAAACTCTCAGGTTTGCTATCTTGTCTACTCTGTCTAAATAAAGACATGTCATAAATTTATGTATAAGTTTAAGCTGTAGGCAACAGACAGAATCAGGCCTTAGTTAGATATTTGTGTGTTATTAGGTAACACGCTCTACTGTACATGTACCTATGAATTTACATGAGTGGGTTTCACTGTTCCCCTTCGGCAAAATAAGCTAACTACTGCTGTTATGGATACGGACTATTAATAGCCTCTGTCCCAAATGAAATTTTACCAGACATCATCTTCAACACACTGTAATCCTGACTTTTCTTCAAATATATATTAGAACTGTGTATATTATAGACTTTAGAAGCCTGTTGTTTAAAAACAGCAATTTTAACTTGTATAACTGTGTGTGCATTGTAAATGGGAGCTGCATCAGTATTCACATTATAGTTGTACATTAGCATTGCAGGGATTTATGCAATGAGTTCTGTAAATTGCTTCTCCTGGGAACAAACAGGTGAAGGCAAACAGAGGTAAGCAGCCTCTATCCAAAGGTAAACGTTGTGTGTCCCACAATGCCTGCAGTTTAATGCACATGTATAATGGGCAGGTACATAGTTCATTATGTCTGAATTCCTCTGCTGCGGATTTCAAACAGAAAATTGCATCGTTGTGTTTGCAATTAAAGATAAGCGATGGCATCTGCATCTTCTTAACAATCTTGTTATGCACTGAAATGTCATTATTCTTTGGTTGCATATTAATTACTACTTTGTTCTTTTTTTTGCACAGGCCTTCCCATGCATTTCCACAGGAATCTATGGTAAGCTTTAAACATTCCTCAAAATGATTTATTCCATTTGCATGTTCTACATTTATTTTTCTCATAACTTTGCAAACACTCTTGTTTCAGTATAAATTATAGCTATCCTTTTCAACCAAAAACTTTTTTCATCATATACAAGAAAAAGCAGTGTAGAAAAAGGTTAACAAAATAAAGACACATGGCTTTTGTCCTCTCATGGGGCCAAAGCGAATGTGCTGGAAGGCATCCCTGGAAAAGAGGAGGTGAGCTCATTGCACTTAAACAAAGTCACTTGCAAAAAGTCACAGAAGAAAACTTTACAGCTGTTGGGATAAACTGAATTAGGAGTTATTTGTCTTAACAAAGTTGGATACAAGAAAATTAGTTGTTGCTGTTTAGTGAAATTTTAATTTCCCCTGTGGAGAGGATTTCTTCTTTCCTTGTCATCATGCAGTTTATTATTTGCATTGAATTAGCATACAGCTTCAATAATATCAGCAGGAGCCAAATGTTTATGGATTAATTAACATGCTAATCTTCCTTGTCTGTAACTGACAATAAGTCAGCTCTATTGTAGTTCAAGTAGACAGTAACAACTTTTGTAAAATTGAGCACAATTTTTGAAAGAAAGAAAAAAGTTAGTCAGTCCAGATCTCAGAAAATAATCTCAGAATTCTGACTTTTTTCTCAGAGTTCTGAGATTAAAGTCAGAACTCTTTTATTTTTTTCCCAGTGGCCCTAATCCTTTTCTGTAAAAAATGCTGCAGTGCTAACAATACATTAATTTTCTTATAGTTGGAATATTTACATATTTCACCAAAGCTTTATTTAATTTACCAAGCAGTATCTTTTACTATACAGCATAATGTCACGTTAAAATAGAAATAATTATTGAAATCACAGTTGGCACAATTAGTGATTCCTCTATTTTTTTTTAAATAGATGCTACTGAAACATTCCTCATACTTTATTTATTAAACTAATCATAGTTTGTTAGAGTTTCCTATTAGCAATTAATGAATTTCTCTGCTTTTCTCCGGGATATAAAAGGGACGTGACACAGTCCAATTTCTTTGAGCCACTGGCAACAAGGCTGAACATTAACACAAGTTTGCTTTCCCCCCACTCAGAGTGAGGAAAATAGCAAGAAGGGTAAAAAAAAGACAACTAACAAAATAACTACCAAACTCACTTTGAGAATTGCTGCAAGTCTCCATGTCAGTTATTGTATAATATTTACATGCCATTTTGTTGTTAGGGAGGCATGCCAAGATGTTTTTTTTTCCCTGGCCTTCCATAAAAAATAATAAGCATGCTGATTTTACTCAAACCTAGTCAGATATTCAGTTCAAACTGTGTGGCTAAACATAACTTAAATTGAACTTTTTTGCCACAAACACTTCATGTGTGTGAGGAGTGAAGAAAATAATAAACATGTGGAAAACAAATAACTTACTCTACATGGTGATGGATTTATGATGGGCCTGTTTCTTTTTTAAAAACCACAGGGAACCATAGTAAAGTGCGAGGTATCATTAATGTTGAAATATTAGGAGATTTTAAATAAACACTGAAGACAAGATGACTGCTGAGCCAAATCAGGAAGTGGGTCATCTCTGGGTCATTTAACAAAAATGGTGATCCAAATTATATGTCCAGAAGAAAGACTGTGCAAACAGCAATGGTCATAGATCCTCCCTCTCTGTAAGCTTATGAAATATTAATTTAGAGCATTTTTTTTCCTGTAATTTTTGTGCGAGATAATGGTGCTTTAAATGTCTTTACAGGGAGTCGTGAGGCAATAAATGTGACTGGCGCTATTTGTATTTCCAAACAATGCACTCCCTTCAATTTGAAGGACAAATTCTAATTAATAAACAGGAACATTTAACCATGGAATTATCTATGTTGTAAAATAAAAAAGCAATGCTTACATATACAGATAGACACATGCATTATAATGCAGCTATATGTGCAAAACTGGAATCACTCACAAAGGTCCAGTAAAGAGGCCTGGGTCCACAGACAGTCTACATCTGTTTGTTTTCTCCTAATAGTCATTAAAAAAAGATGCAATTTCCAACCAAAGCCATCACCTTTCCTCCTTTATTAAATCGGCACTATAACTAACCAGCAGCTGTCACCGAGGGACACTGAATTACTAAACGCAGAGGAGCACTGATTACACAGCCTGACAGACTTTGGCAGTGCTCATTAAACCGGCTGAAACTTCCCTGAATGTTAATGGCTACAAAATGTTCACGCATCCTCATGCAGTGCTAAATTTTCTTATTAGTATAGAGCAGTATGTGTTGTAAAACATGCTTATGAATTACCAGATGTTTTTACCTATATTATCTTCAGAGTTAATACTTCCTTCTGTTTGCTTTATTTATGTGTAATTTCTTTTTGTCGCACTGCACAACATATCTTTTTTTTTTGTTGTTTTTATTTATGAGCACATCTGAAAATGTTATTACTGAACACCTAAGGATATAATCACTTTATCTTTCTAGTTGCTTTTTTTCTGTTTTTGTTAAACAACTTTGGTGTTAGTGACAGATTCCATACATTGTACAACAGATCCTCATTAATTTCACCCTATGATGGATGTTATGAAATACCAAGGAGTTGCTTACACACATTCTGCGGTGGGAACACAAAGGCTGTCCTAGAGCGCGCGCGACAAAGAGAGCTGTAGTTTGCTGTGTATTCTGCTGCTGCTGACTAGGCCACAACTTATTGCTGTTTATTGTTGTACTGTGTTCTGCCTCACCAGTGGGAGCCTGTCGTAGCACTCCACCAGGAGCGCCCTAACATCAAAGAATAGTGTCTGCAGAGCCAAGCATGCAGTAGTGGGGAGGAATTAAACAGCCTGTTCAATAAATAAACAGCTTAGCGCTTCCCATAACTGCATCTTCACAGAACAATACAGCTGATTAAGACTAAAGATCCTCACACAGCAGAGGGCAAATAGAGGAGGGACTTTGAAAGTAACTTGAGCATACGGCTTTGCAGCCTCTGTGATGTTGTTCTCTGACTCCTCGCTGTGCCCCCAGAGTGCTGCTGTGCTCTGAGAGAGGCCTTGCTCTCTTGTCAGGAGGTTTGACATTTTCTGTACATTTTAGATAACCTTTAAGGTCAGCTACCATTTCAGCAACGTAAACAAAAGCCTTTTGGAGTGTGAGTCACATCTTCCACATGTCTTTCCTCCTGTGTTCTTTTTTTTTATCTGCCTCTGTGGTATGCACGTCTTTGGCTGTAAATCAAGTAACAACTGATTAGGTTGGGCAACAATCCATTGAAATCTGCACTCATCCGTTGTTTAAAACTTAGAAGAAACCCTCTATATTAGATTGATGAGGTTTGTGTTGTGTTTTTAAGAGTAGGTTCAAAGCTGTTTGAAGAAAAAATAGCTTATCCAAAATGGCTGACTGTCTGTAATCATAAGTTACGTGTTGTCACCAGCAGCCAATATCTGGAAATGCGAACCTCTGATTGGACATTTCACTTACAACGGTTCTGTTTTGGCAGATCACATTAATTTAACATTATGATATTTTTATGTGGGGATCTTATAAGAAGAGACATATTAAAGACTTTATTAAGGATAATGGAGATCTACAACAGGACATGTAAACTGTAAAGTTCAATATTAATTGACAATGTGTCACAATTTCAATGTCAACCTGCTTTTCAGTGGAATAGATTGATGACCTTTGTGGAAGTGAAAATAGGTCAGTTTAAAAAAAATTACATATTACCACCTCGCTTCTTAGATCAGTATATTTTAAGGTTTTCTCTCTTGGAAGACCATTTCTCTAAGAAGAAACACAAACTGAACCATCGGATCAGTTATGATCAAAACCTACCTGATTGAAACAATTAAGGAATAACTACTCTTTCCAGATTTAGTTGTCTGGCACAATATCCTCTGGCAGACCAAACAACTGTTGTCCAGAAACCTGAGCATTTCTTAAGCTGAGAGAGACAGAGGTGAAGAGCTGGAAGCTTGTTTACGAAAACAGTCAAAGATGTCAAATATTCTGTGAACGTGATCCCTGCTACCAGGAAAAGCAATTGATAGCTATGTTCATCCTCCTCTTGGGCCCTAAAACCACCAATGTCGTCTTCTTCCTTGTTGGAATTGAACACTCTCAGAATTCGCTACACACTTTCTCAGTTTCTCTTTCATTGTTGCTCTCAATGTCACTTTTGTCTCGAGGCAAATTCACCCTTAAGGTTATGCTGTCCTCTTCAACACACAGCAGTCCAGCCTTTGAAAACCCATTGGTAAAAATCTGTATATTAGCCATATTGTCATTTAAGCCACAGTATTCAAAGTGTGTAAAAAAAAAAAAAAAAAAGTTATGGCTTATATTCTCAAAGTTATATATTATGAGCATTGTTAGCTGAAAACATTAGCTTATTGTATATTTCTAGGATTTGAAAGAAAAAAATGGACATGGTAATTTGACGTAAGTTATTTACATACACGTTTGTGGTTATATTCACCATATTTACAATTGACCCAATTGCACTCATAATTGTGCACACATTCATACACTAATATGTAGATCAGTAGGTAATTTGGGTTTAATTGCCTTACCCTGGGGACACATTGACATGTAGCTGGATGTAGATTAAATCAAACCCACAGCCATCCAATTGCAAGAGGATTCTTGCAATTGGATGAGCCATAGACCAAGGAAACTTGTGTAAGTTTTCAAAATTAAAATGTTTAAATACTGTATTAATCCCCTTAAAATGACAGTAATCAAAATCTGATACCCACAAATTTCTCTCATTTTTACAAACACAGACCAGCTAAATTCACATCTATTCAGTTTAAGTCTGCTTGCTATAATAATGGCTTGCTTCATAAACATTGTTAAAATCACTGCTTAGTTGTTGTCAATATTAAACATTATGGATTGGATGTTTATTCATTCCTTTATGTCAACTTCCAAAGTTAGCAACCCTGCTGTCCTAGTTCTAGACTTGAATTGCAGCTGGAAGGCAAATTCATTTCCCCCCTTGTTGTGGCAGAGAGAAATTAGGAACAAGTTATCCAAGGCCTTTGTGTGATGAGGAAAAACAGATTTGTCAGGAAAGCTAATGCTAATTGACACTCTTCAACACGCCTCTGTATTCCAAAGGACTCCATCTCCACTGACAGATGACGACAGTACAGGGAGGTTGGGTTGTAGTAAGGGAGCGCGGGTTGTACCTCAGACGCTCGGAAAGAAAAATGAGGGCTCACACTGCGCTGACAGTCCAATCCCTCAGTCCGGCCCATTAGCCACAACAGAATTTCTGCACAGATAGTGTGTCGGAGGTACCACCCATAAACAAACTGGTGCCCACCGTGGGCCACGAGGTCACCCAGCATGATAGAGGTTATTAAGTGCTGCTTCTGTTTGGACATCAATCACAGGTGTGCAAGTCGGGTTTAAATGGATTATTCCTTCCAAGGAGAAGACACCTCTCAATGTCTCCCTGCAAAAGAGCCAAGGGTCCAACTACCTCGACTTAGAGAGGTCACTTTCTCTTTTAGTGTCTCGTTCTTTCCTGTCCTTCCTCTAACACATTCTTGAGACTGTTTTTTTCACATAAACTAGAAGCACAGTCAAATCCACTTGTATAAAGTTCTATTTTAGGATCCCGCATAGACCAGTGGTTTCTAAAACGTTAGAGGAAAAAGGGAAAAAAAAATCTTGACCCCATCACCATTAAGATCATTTTTAGTTAACAATTTATGTTGATTTCATTTCCTTTGACATCAATTTTTATTTTGTCAAAAAAGTAAAAAGAACGAAACAACATGAACTATATTCTTTTGTTTTAAAAAACCACTCAAGTAATAACAGCACTGCCTTCAGACAATAGAAATAGTTAATTGCTCCACAATAGATGCAACAAATTGTCAAATTCTGCACTTTGCAATTATATTGAGAACATGGGAGCACCTTTCAACTACACTTTAAAGGTTCAGTATTGCTCCGGTTAAAATAAAATTCATTTTCGGTACAAATTTCCTCAGTGAGCTGCTCATGTGACTTTATCATGGTTTGTTGGCTCAGTCCTCTCCACACTAAGCATTGAAAGGACTCACTGGCATAAAAAAAACTGTGTTTTACTGTTTGTATTTGGAGTACCTTTATTAATGCTCAGTAGAAACTTGGAGAACTATTACTTGCAAGGTGAATCCAAAGCTAATAAACTACACTTAACCATATACTGTAAATTAGGCGGTGCTAGTAAATATCTAAAAAAAGCTTTATTTCAAAAACAAGATGCTATAAAACTAATTAAGAAACATTTTTTCCCTTGTATTTTTTTGATTTTGAAAATATAAACCAAGACGTTTGCATGCAAAGTTTAACTTGTACCTATTTTCATAAAGTAAAAGCAGTGAGAAGTGCTAATGAATGGTTTATTATGACACTTATGTTCCTAAGCATAGCAACCATGTTAGATTTTGAGGTTGAGATAGATGACAAACCTCTGGTGTTTCCACTTGAAACTGACATTTCCAACATTTCAACTTAGAACAAGGCATTGGAAATCAAAGCATGTCTTTCAGCTAAACATGCAGGGCCAATCTATAGCAGTATTTTATCTTCCTTTATATCTTTTGACAAAAAATCTGAACAAAGCTAACAAAATCTAACAGCTCTATTACTGCTTTAATTTATGTCAGTATATTTTCTGAGGTTGTGTTTATTTCAGAAAGTTAGGCAAACCTACTGCAAAAACCTTAGCGTTGCAAGGATCACATCGGACACTGAAAGAGCATTTTCCAGCAGCCTTGTAATGACTCGTACACTCCAGGAGACGTCTGTTCAGATTAATGTTTGCATGGAGCTGAGGATTGACGGGTAGGATGTGAACGCAAGGACATGAAGATTACGTGTACTGTTTGCCTGACAGATACCCTCTCAAGCATGCATTTATAACCCTATCAAAATAATCAGAGGTGCTCAGCGCAGCAGAGCTGCCACTCTACTTTGGACAAATATTTCCCTGTTTATGGCTAACCTTCCACCTTTGGTGCATCTGTCTCTGTGACGGATCTGCAGATTGTTGACAAAGGAGTTTCAGCACTGGCTGGTGCCTGTGGGAGATATGTGGTTGTAATCCAGCCAAGCTCTACTGGTATGTCCACAGTGCTCTTCTGTACAGATCAAAGGTGTTTCACAGCAAAGATTTTTTTCTCCTTTCGCCAGCATCATGCTCTGGCTTTCTTCATCCTTGTCTAGGATTAGGAGGGTGGCAGATATTCATGGCACCTTATCTCTTAACGTTGATGGCTTTCTGCTTGCGAGCCAGAGATGGCCTGGGAAAATGTACCCCCTCTCTGAAAGCCTAGGATTTACTACACGGAGCTTAGTCCGGCTAGGTTTGGGAATTTCAAGGTGTGTCGGAGCAATATGTGGTATCTGTGGGCAGCAGAGTGGCAACAGGAACTTTGCAGCCCATTTAATAGAGTCACACAGCTTGCATTGTGCTAAACACGTGCTTTGCTCCAACATTGTTATGGATGATAAGCCAAATGTAAAAGCACTGAGTAATCTCAGGTCAGTAAGTGCAGGCTTCTGCAAAGAGTGGTTTGTGCTCAACTCCTGGAGATCGCAGAGTTGAGAATGTTTAAAAAAAAATAAATTAGGGAGGTTCAGTTTTAGCATTTAGGACATTCCAGCCTTCACCTTTATGGAATGTTTCCAAGGAAGGTCATAAACTGTTTTGCCACAGAGGCTACGTTTCCATCTTTCCACCTCTTTTTCTGCCTCTCTTCCTCATTCAGCAGCCTCCCATCTCTCTTTGTCTCTGTAACCTTCTGTGGGCTTCAAAGTCGGTCACGGCCTCGCTGTCGTGTTGCACTGCTGGTGTAAGAGCTGCTCCGGGCAGTTTGACACCCACGCTTCGACGTATGGAGTCCTGGGGCGCTACTCCGTCCTCCACCCCGGGTCACCTCACCTCTCCTCTGGGCCCTGATGGGGTGACAACCCTACTTCCCAGCCTGCTTTCCACATGAACACGCAGCTCTGCTTCCCTCAACTAGAGCAGCCCACAAAAGTGCTGCCTTCACTTACTGATTTCTTCAGTAAGTGAAGAAATCAGTAAGCTCACTGCCATCAGCTAATCTCCGTTAAATTGTATCACACCTTAATTGGTTCATTCTGCCTTTCTGTCAGGACCTGGATTTTCAAAACGGGGACTCGTATTATGTGTCTTAATGAAGATATATTCACCTACATGTAAAACAATTTCTGAAAAATAACATGATGAATAACATGATGGGTGTGTTTACTTTTTGTGTTTTGACGCCATCAATTCACTCAGTCTGAAGTCAAAACCTTTAGCTTTTTAAACATTGTTTCTTGTTTTATATTAGTATAATTTAAGACTATATTTTCTGAGTCACTAATAGCAGGAAGGGAGATTTAATGAGCATGTTTAGAAGATTTTACAGAAATGTTTCTTTTTTCTTTTTAAAAAACTTGTTTTAAATAAAATTTTATATCTCTTTAACAGGAGTAAGACAAGATTATCTGCCTTATAAAACAACATTGAACCACACCATTTTAAATATATTTAATTAGCGTTTAAATATATTCCAGAACTAGCTAGAAGGACTAATGGTGGACTGGGAGAATGTGCCATTAGTTAATTTGGCATTAATTTGGCATTTACAATAGTTTTAGCTTTTTTTCAGTCTCTTATGTAAACATTCTCACAAAGTGCCTTCGTAAAACATGGCACGTGCCATTGGATCCTTTTTCTCTGGATGCTGCTCTCTGCTGGGTGATAAAGTAGAGAAGCCTTCAGCTGAAATAACACTGCACCACCTGAGCCCTCATCAGGGGCGCTGCACCGCACATTTCCCATCAGTGCACCTCACTAAGACAAATCTCTCTGAGCCAGCCATATTCCCAGCATAGTAGAGAGGCGAGCCAAATCGAGCAGAGACCCTGGAGGGCCCACCATCACTGTGGCTAATGCTAACGCCTCACCACCTGACAGATTGGCTTCTCCTAAACGCTGCACACAGGAAACCCTAGAAAGGAGGCGGTTCAGGGGAAGAGAGGCAAGAGCAGCACAGAATTTGTACGTTTTGTGTGCACTTCAGCATGTAAAGGACTCGGCTCAATCCTGTGCTGCACATCTTTCAGAAAGCGGATTGCGTCAGCAGTGCCGCCGGTGGTGCCTGGACTCACAAGCCTAGGAGTGGTGCTAGAGGTTGAGTTTTAAAGTACTTTATTGTATCTGTTCCTCTCAGTTTAAACATACTTGACTAAGCTGAAAGAGACAGAGAGGCAAAGAGAAAGGAGAGGAGAGGAAAGTTTAAAGTAGCATCATGAGAGAAAGCTGCTGATCCACTCAAATTGGTGCTGTCATAACTTTGTAACTTTGAGTTCCTCTGCCAGGCCACCTGCAGCTCAACTGATATTTCTGTTCCTGCCAGATCTCATTTTATCATGTCTTTTCTGATCTTTGGTAGTGTGAATGTATTGCTTTAATAGTTTTCTTTTTTTCTTTTAAATTAAGCCTCTGGTTCACTTCTTTCAAACCATGTTCTGTCCAGCTCTGCTATGATTAATAGGTGTAGTTGTCAAATCAATAGAGAATTTATAGAAACTGCTCTGAACGGATTGAATGCTCTCTGCACATTTAACTCATTTATGGTGACAGGGAGGAACTATTATTATGTTTTAGTCTCCGTTTTGCAAGTTTACCAGCCCGTGTTCAGACTCAGGGGGGGCAAGGGGGGGGGGGGGGGGTGACAGAGGTAGATACTTAATTCTTTATTTACATTTTTTTGTTCATTTGTTTATGTGCTTCTGACACTTCTTGTGTCTGTGCTAGCTGAACAGCTGGTCCCATCTCCTCAAAACTACTTTCCTCAGCTTTCCTGTCTGATGCACATCTGTTTGCCTATGTTACTTGATGTGCAAGTTGGGTGTCGGTACACCTGCACAGGTGTGGGAACAGCTTCTTAAAAGGAAGCATCAGCAGGAAAAAAAAAGATACATCTGAAAAGGTTAAGTGTGCTTGAGATGTAGGAGAAGTCAGGTGACTAGAAGATTTTGGCATTCTGGATTAGCTCCTGAGCGCATGGCTCTTGGGGGGGCTCCTGTTAAAGGACACGAGCCGTGAACAGACTTTGCACTGTCTGCAGATGCTGCAGAACAGAGCTGTAGGAGCAGGTTGGCGGTCGCTGCTGGCTGGTATGCAGCTCACATCTTGCCTCACCCTGAGCTTGAACGGGAACTTGGCGAGGGCTCGGCAGTGTCTCAGCCCCCTCTACTCTCATCAGTGTAACTCGGCCACTCCTGTCAAGCTGAGAAAGAGGAGGAGGAAAAACAGAGAAAAGGGGAGAGGCATTAACAGCTGTCGCATAGGTGAATATCCAGAGCATGAATCCGCATGTGTTGTTTATTGACTATTTAAGCAGGTGATTATGAGAAGTTTGGTAGGAGCTACTGAGCGGCTTTGACAAGAGGAGTCACAGATAAAGAAAAAAATCAATAAATGTTCAGGTTAAGTCTTTACGTCCTTTCAGTTTCCTTTACATCGGACAGGTTGATGCTGTTCTTGTAAAGTTGTTTCATGGGTCACACACTGATGTCAATGATTGAACAAAATAAAAAAAAGTCTACATTTGAAAATATGACCCATGTGCTAACTAACAAGGTGCGATGTGACCTGGCCATTGGATCAGTTGATGCTGGGTGAAATTGAGGTGTTAACCTTTGTTGTTAGACTGCCTGCTGCAACCTGTAGTTCTTTATGGGGTCGGGGGTTTTAAACAGAGTCTTAAATCCTGCCTGGGTCACAGCGACTGAAGAAACATGCCATACTTGTTTGTTGGCATCACATTTTGCAATGGACACATTTTGCTAACAGGATACTTACAGGACAGCCAGCAAATACAAAACTTAAAATATTTATTCAAAAACACAAGCAGCAACATAAAGTCATCAATTTGCAATCCTGTATCGATGACAAAAGAGTCAGAATTTTCTATATTGTCATCTTAATGATTCCTAGTAGGGTTAAGGTCTGGACTCATGTAGAAATGTTTTCAGCTCTTTGAGATCCTTTTTTTTCTACGTTGAACTTGATAATTTCTGGTATTGTCATGTCATAAAATGCCTGGAAATGAAATGCATGTATCAATGGAACATGGTCATTCTGTATTTTAGTGTAGACAGCTGACCTAATTTTTTTGGACTTCTAACAGTGCTGAACATGACCTGACCAACTGAAACAACCTTAAATTATAAAACTGCCCCCACAAGCTTGAACGATGAGCTTAAGACATCATGCATCACTTCCTCCACCTAGGTTCTTACCTCGATGCACCCAATGCTGCTGGATCAGGGTTAATGTGAAGTCATCCAAATGTAATACCTTTTTCCGTCATATAGGAGTTCAGTTATTATCCCTTGTGGAAAACCTAAATTTTACTTTTTGACTATAGGATTGATGTCAAGCAATTTTCTTCAGACCATGCATTAAACAGAGTTAAATCCTTATAAAATGGAAGAAAAATGTGGGTGTTGTCTGATCACTATTTTCTCTCCATTTTCCCCTGGCAAAATGATTGTTAATCACTGTCTTTTCACATTTTTACTCAAGTATAGTACAATTCTTTATTATACTTTTGCAGTGTAAGTGTTCTCTTTATCCCCATCTCTGATATCCATCAATAATCTGACACATACAGGATCATAATGAGAGGCGGGTAAAGTTGAAACCACCGAATGCAAAATTACAATATTAAACTCAGTTTAGCTTTATAGCTTCTCAACACAGGAAACACTTTAAAAGTATCCAGTTCCAGTTCATATCTGGGTAAATGTAACAGTTTAGTCAGAAATGTATTTAGCTTGACATGCAGTTCAGTCAAATTATGTTATTTAATCACAAATAGGAAAACCAAATTGAGAAAATTCAGCAAATTCTATCAATTTACCTATTCAGGAATTTCTTATCTTGAGCAAACATGGGGTGACAGTGGGGAGAAAATATTATCCTTTAACTGTGAGAAACCTCCAGAGTGGCCAGCTGTCATGAATGACTAAATGGTCCAAGAGCACTTTTTACAGGAAAGAGTACTTATCTATTGGCACCAAAAGATCTGTCATTAGGGTACTTTCTAAGGAAGTAAAAATTGAGTACTCATTGTTCATTGCACCAATGTCAGTGGCTATGTCTGTAAGACACCCACCTAAATGCAAAATCCACTGGGAGAATAGAAAGTAAAACAAACATGGCACACATATGTATTGGTAGAAAAAGGTTTCCACTAGGAGTACCTTCTGAGAAAAACAGATTAATGGCCCAATGGTGTGTCCATTAGGCTATTAATAGACACACACAGGTATACACAGAATCACTAGACCAGCAGAACTTTCTATGAAAAAAATTAAGAGCACAAACCTGGACGGTTCATTCCATGAAAGAGAGACAACTAAGCATATATAGCCAGAAAAACCTTCCACAGACAGGAGAAGAATCGTAATTAGAGAGTTATTATTCCCAGTGTATATAT
>CAEGAF010091644.1:0-17694 GCA_903067075.1 Micropoecilia bifurca | reverse complement strand
ATGAGCTTATTGTATTTAGTCTCCAAAGTTTCCATATTTCTAGAACTTTAGCTGCTTGTTTGCACTGGTTCTTGATTTTCGAGATTTTCTAATCCCAGTTAATGGAACTTCCAAATTCTAAGCCAAAACAATAGTACTTAAAAATGAATATCTCAGTCCATATGAACACAGGAGGTTTCCTTTCCTCCTCTTCATCTCCCTCCTCCTCCTGGTCTCCATCCAGTTTTGACGTCTCTGACTCTGTCACCCGCCTCAGCGGTTTCCAGACGGCTCTCTGGTCCAGTCATGTAGTCGCTGCTCCTTCTCCGTTCACATCCGGTCCCTGTGTCCTCGTTCCGTCTCTGTGCGTTTTTAGCCTGGGCTACTTAGAGATTTCCTGTAGTTGATGAATTAGTGTTTCGTCTGAAAGTCTTTTTGCGCTTTTCTGACGCTTTGGGTTGTTCCGTGCGTCAGCGCGTCCCGCAGTTTTCCAGGCTTTAAATCTCCTCTCTTGCTCCCTGTTGAGCACCGGGCGATTATCTGTCACCGCCGTGACTTCTACTTGTTTCTTGGCAAAGTTGTGGAGCACAGAGGACAAGGCTTCAATCCAGTATGAGTTGTCCTCCGGTGATCCGGGCGCCCAGCCCGCTGCCGCTTCTGGGAGGGACGAGCGGCCCCAGCACCGAGGGAGGAGGAGGGGACGCGGGAGGCGGCGGCATCGCCTTCCACCTCCAGATAGGCATGAGCCGGGAGCCGGTGCTGCTGGACGCCGCGGAGCTCAGCCTCGGGCAGGTCCGGGAAGTGGCGTGTTCCGTTATCAACCAGAAGGTAACCGGCGGTTGGTCAGACGCTCAGCGGAAGCTTTTCATCTGTCACATTGCAAACAAAATGCATAAATGTAACACAAAAACGTTTTTCATAATCCCTTTCAATAATATCCACATCCTGATGCACTTTGTAGTTATGTGTTTACTCACCTACCTCACGTTATTAAATCTAATTGGTATACGATAATAATAATAATAATAATAATAATAATAATAATAATAATAATAATAATAATAATAATAATAATAATAATTAATGCGTTTTGTTTATGTTTATGCAGGACACTTTACAAGTACAACAAAACAATAACAAATTAATATAAAAATGCACTAAAATGAAAACAGATGAACAGGATATCAAAGTCTTAACACTAATATTCTACACCTGCAATGGAATCATCTCTTTAAAACTTTGTCGTCCAACTTTGTCCAGATCTCCTAAAACTGTCAGCAGACATACAGCACTGATACTGATACTGACCACGGCACAGCTGGGACATTCTGGAGCACAGTTGGAAACTCAGACAGAAATTTACCATAAGAAAACAAAACAGCGAAAAAAGTGCATGTTTTGCAGGAAATACATTGAGATGCATAGGCTGATATGAGGTTCCTTCATATCATATTTCCCACTCAAAAAACCTTCACATTCAGTTGTTTGCAGATATTTCCAGGTGTGTAAAACACCGCCATTGTGTGTGTTACTTTCATTAATGTAACACCCTTTGCACAGTTTGTAAGCTATGAGCCGCATATCTGTCAAGCAGCTCACTGACGACTGAACTCAAGCAGATAGCCTCACTAATTAATCAGCTGCTTTCTCCTTGATAAGTACTTAATAAATTACATCTATTTTGGCCCTAACCAAACTTAGTCTGGGTTAGAAACATGCCCAGCATTTTATGGTCATTAAAATGGTAATATTTCATACAAGTTCCTTACAGAAACCAAAGTTCAAATGCCTGACAGTGAGACAGGGTTTAGTGTGATAATTTGCATGTAAGTGACCTGACAAAATACAGACAAGTTTTCTATTAATGTATTATTTTTTTAGGAGAAAATATGTTATCCAAACTGACTTAAAGTAAATTAAACAAAATAAATTAAAAGCCCATAACACAAGAAATCAACTGGTCTTTCTCGCCACCATCAATCATCTGTAGAAACTGGCAGTGAGTCATTTATCTTACTTGTTTGCACAGTTTATTTTAGCCACAAAGGACGCGCTTTGAACATGAACATCATATTTAATGTATTGCCACACAATTTCAGTTTGATTTGAGTCCTGAATTTGATTAGGCCACTTACTTTGTTCACTTTGTTTGTGACGGATAAGAGAAACCATATTACACAAAGTTAAGAGCAGATTTTTTAAGTATCTGGTTTGCAACCGTCAGCAGTTGAAGAGCTGGACTTTTACACTGCTGAGCCCTTAGGACACAGTGACCTCATCCTACAAGATGGAAACGAAGCGCCAGAATCACTAGAAGCATCTGGGATAGTTCTTAACCATTGCCATGGATTCTTGACCCACATTTGTCTTCTGATGTGAATCCCATTCAGGAGCTGTGAATGAGAAGCACACAGGTGCAAATATCAATGAACTATAACAGGTTTTTGTTATAAAAATTGAGGGTTGGTGGTGGTTCTGTGACTGAAGGGTGAAAAGATTTCATGTTTAACATTTGATTTATAATTTCATCTTCTATTTCTGAATCGTAAATGAATCATAAAGTGCCTAAAGAAACCCAGTGTCAGGATCTGTGTTTTTGTGTGTTTATTTTTGAGTTCTCTGTGTAGTTCTGTTCTGTCCTGTTTGTAGTCCTTCAGCCGGCTGTCCTGCCGGCGCTCTGGGGCCGCTCCGCCCGAGTCTCAGAGTTTTTGCAAACAGTTTCTTACTGTTGATGTCTTAGTATCTGGTTTAATCTAACTCGAGTTTGTTTGCCTATAAAGTCTGGTTCATTTGAGGAGATGTGAATGCACAATCAAACTCTGATGTGGGCCAAAAAAACAAACTCTGGTCTGCCTACAAACCTAAGTCTTGATTCGGTTGAAGTGAACTCTGGTGCGGTTCAAATGCATATGTGAATGCCAAGTGGACCAGAGGACACTTCAACAGCATGAAGTGGACTCCAGCACAGGGTGTCTGGGGTAAATACAAACAAAACAAACACGTGTCTAGGAATGGCTCATGGTTTTTTTCTGAAGGCAAAAGAAAAACCCAAAACAGTTAAACTCTTGTGCCACTTGATTTTTGTTTCTATTTCGTGTAGAAACAAAACTCTCAGTGTCTTCTTCAGATGTTTCCATGTGTTTTCCTTTAGTGGTTCTTGGTGCAGCGCCCCCACAGGTGAGGGGCTTAACAGGTGTTTTAAAAGGTTTGTTCGTTTGACACAAAGCAGTGCGAAAGTTAACCACTCCATGTGAAAATGTAACAAGTGTTGCAGTTTTGATCCAAATCTACTGAACGGTCAGGTGTGAAAACACCCTAAGGCCCAGTTTAGTGTGAGGTGTGCACAATGAGAATCCACAAAGAAATTCTTTTAATTTACAGGTTTTCTAATTATCACACTAAACTATGGTCATCACATAAGGTCACGACTGATAGATGCTGTGCAGTGCCAACATCACAGAGATACTTGCCCAGATCCATTGATTCTCCATCTACTATATAGTACACTTTAAGATCTTGGTTCTCACAGGGCTGGCCAGGCACTGGTGTACATCTCCTCAGATGTCCCCAGCAGGATCCTAAGGTCATGTGACCAAGACTTGCTGGTTGTGAGACTGAAAGATCTGCCCATTAGTTTGAGGGGAAAACTCAGCTTTTTAAAATTGCTTTTAACTAGAAACTGTTTTAAATTGTTTTCTTCTTTCTGTACAAGCAATGTATATCATGAAAGGTGTTACATAAATTAAGTTTTATCTACTTTGACTAAGGGTTCAGACATATTGCAGAGTAGCAGCCCACTGGTTATGTTTCTAGTGAGAGTTGAGCAGAGGAGCTCCATTATCCCGAAGCTCTGCTCCTTTTGATTCATTTGCATGAATGCTATCTGAACTAAGAAGGAAGAGTTTTTGGGATAGATCCAGAAAATACATCATAACTTTAACTTTAATTCATGCAGCAGCGAGGTTATAACCTCACATAGGCTATGAATGCACATATACTAACACCTCTACTCCTTTATAGCTGTAAAAATGGAACTGTGTGTACTGTGTATCTGTCCGTTGTGCTTTCCCTTTGTTGCCTGGCAACTGATGATGATTGGGACTGTGAAGTGTCCTTGTGAGGGCCGTTATTAGAGACACACACATACTGTACAGACAGACCGTTGCTTTCCAAACAAATTGGAAGATGATGAACAGATGTGTGTCTTTTGTCCGTCTCATAGTCGTATCTCTTCCTGCTTGTTTCAAGTCCTCACTTTTATTTATTCATGCCTCTTTCTTTTTACCTTATTTTATTCCTCTCTCAGCTTAAAATGTTATGGATAATTCTGGTTGTACTTGACTTTTATAAATATGAAAAACATTCCGTTTAAAATATGATTTCAAGTGTGCTCATTCTAAAGTAATTATTTGATTTTCAATTTAGTTTTAAGGCAGAAATAGTTTTGCAATGACTGTCAGACAGTGGTCTCCAACTCCAGTCCTCAGGAGCTACAGTCCACAAAAGCCACTGGACTAAGAGCTTAATAATTTATATTGATGAAAGTGAAGGAGCAGAGACTCAATCTACTGTTCATTTACTGCTATGACTTACCTTATTCAGTAAGTCTTAAGAAAATAAGTGGTGAATTCTATTCTACTTTGTGTGCATTGTGGTCAGTACATAGAAGAAACGCTACAGTTACTCATGTTTCATAGAGTTCTGCTCTTGAATTTTAATTTTTACTTGGTGTCCATGCTCCCAAAAGGTAAACTCATTTGAAAGCAAGGACTGTTTTAATGTAGTGAAGATTATAGCCAGCTATTTTATTCCATGAAGCCAGATGATTACAATCAGGTACACAAATTACAAGCTTGATTTAAGATGTAAAACTCTGGATGACGTTTAATTTTACGCTCATAAAGACCTGAAAATAATCTGAACTGGCTTGCTAAACTCTCAAGTTATTTATATAGGCCTCATTAAAGATATCCAATTTTACACAACTGTATTGTGTTGTAATTTTTGTCTAATTTTTGTTTTAAAAATAATAAATTTTTCTAATAGTAAGCAGTGAGCAATGATCACTTTTTGTTTTAATTTAGTACAGCTTGTGAGGAGGAGTGTAACTGAAATCACATATTAACTGATGGCTAAGTCTTTGTAACCCTTACAGCTTTCAGCTTTGGGTTGCATTATGAACTAAAATAACTTAATGGAGCATTTGGGGTTCTGCAGGTCTAACTGCTGTGCAGACTAGCCAACACATAAAGTCTTAAAGCTCTATATAATAAAAAGATTGGAAAGATGGAGAGGAATCAGCCTTGTTTTTTGTCTCTATGACAACAAGAGCTGCAATGCTGCTATGGCGACAGCACACATAGAAAACTGTATCTATGAAGTGTATTATTGAAGAGCCGGGTAGAGAGGCAGGTGAAGGTCTGAACAATGAGGCTGTTCAACCTCATGTTCTTTCTTTTTGTCATCATTTTCTGCTCACGTCACTCCTTCTCTGCTCCTGCATGTCATATGCTCTTCTCTGTTTATAGTGAGTCATTTTACATATATGATTTTCATATTTTAGCATTTAGGTATATTTTGTATTTTTGAAAGTATTTTCGTTCAGTAAATGAAACAGAAACTACTTGTTGTGACAGAATGTAGCATGTTAGGTTATCTAAGAGCAAAACTAAATAAAATCCATCCTGTCTTTTTGCTCAATTTTAACTTTAACATTATTTGTAAGTCATTTAAAAATTATGCTGTGCTATGATACTCCATCTACTTCCTGTCATTTTCTTCTTCATGGTATCCACCAGTGGCAACATCTGGTGCAAAATGTTTGTTTTTATTTTGTAGTTTTATGAAATCAACCATCTCATCGTAGCACCAAAACATTTTAATGAAAAGCGAAAGTCTTTGCAAAATGTATGATTTTACATTTAGCAAAATTATTGTCTAGATATCTCATAAAGAAATAATATGGTCAGTGGAAGTGCAGCTGCTGAGATATGCAGTGACTATTTGTTTTTTGTTTTCCGTTTTCTAAACTCTTGACCATTTCTTTCAAGTGTTAAAGAAATAAAATCTGCTTACGTTTGTGTTTTCTGTTGTTTTTGAGTCAGTAACCTGGCATTCAAAGGGCAACAACTTCATTAATCAGCCCTCAGAATACAGAGCAGAATGCATTCTGCATTCACAATGGATTCTGTAACTGCAAGAATATAGCAGTTAGACCTTTTTCTAAAGGTGACAAACTTTTCTTGACTAAAATCATATTTTGTTCTCTTTGTTAGCTGCCAGAGTGTGGATTCTATGGAATGTATGAAAAGATTCTCTTGTTTCGTCATGACCAGACATCAGACAACATGCTGCAGCTGCTGCGCTCTGCCTCACAGATCCAGGAGGGAGACCTGGTGGAGGCCATTCTGTCAGGTGACAAAGGAGGAAGAGTATTAGTGCATTACCAAACAGCCAAAACATTCTGGATATTGTGGAACACATTTTTGTGAGTTTGCAAAAGTGTATAATAGGTCTTGCATATCATTTTGTTGGACAAACAAATCCAGGTCTCAATGAGAATTGATCAGTTAGGAATTCTGATTCTGAAGATCTAGTTTGTGACCAAACAAAACCAGATGTCCTGAATAATATTCTGGTAAATGTAAACCTGATCTGATGACTTCCTATAGTTTGTATAATATGTGAAATACTCAAAAAGCAATATGTGATATTACACACACTGATACCATGCAGATCTAGTTGTCAGTTTCTTAGAGCCTAACGTAGAGGCTAACTTAGTCTCTAGGTGTCCAAGTTAGCCACTTAGAGCCATGTCTTGCTTGTAATATGTTTCTTAATTAAAGGTAACATGTTTACTGGAATCTTTAGGCTGAGATGCTTTTCCTCACATTTTAAAATCACAGGCAGACGTGCAGTAGGGTTGTTTCAGTAGCACCTGACAATGAGAAATGGCACAAAGTTGCTATTAGGCATGTTTGAATCAACTCCAGAAATGTCTGTCTGCACCAGTGAGTGTACTGTTGTGGGCTCACATCCTGAAACTAATGTCAGTTCTTTGAGCGAGGTCCTCATCTTTTCCTTCAGACTGTCCCAGGGCTCAAGTACTCAGCTGTTTATACACAGCGCACTGACAGTCAGACCACTGCTGTTTCCCAATGTCTGTATACTAACAGCACAGCACAGTTAAGTTTGTGTGTTTTAATTTGTCACCTGGCAAGGTGAGAAATATTTTTAAAAAATTGTTATTTCAACAAATGCTATGTTGTGAGAACCCAAACTTCTATTAGGGCCCAGAACTCAGCACCTTTTTTGGGATATGGGCTATTTTTAGAGGGATGGATGGATGGATGGATGGATGGATGGATGGATGGATGGATGGATGGATTTATGGATGGATGGATGGATGGATGGATGGATGGATGGATGGATGGATGGATGGATGAATGGATGGATGCATCTGATAAAATCAGTTACCTTGAATAATTGCACTATTCAGTACATATATCAAATACTTAAAACAGTTTGGATTTGCTTTATTTTAAAATGAGGAGATATTTTAAAAGTTATATTTCTACAAGTAATATTTTTCTACAAGTTCACAGTTATTATGATCTGATCTTCTGCAGCTTCAGCCACTATGGAGGACTTCCAAATCCGTCCACACAGTCTGTTTGTTCATTCGTACAGAGCTCCAACTTTCTGCGACCACTGCGGTGAGATGCTGTGGGGTCTGGTACGGCAGGGGCTCAAATGTGAAGGTAAGAAATTTAGGCTCAAAAGCAGAGCATGATGAAAGAAAGGAAAACCCAGAGCATAATTAAAAAAAAAACTTCTTGTTGAACTTTGGTTTTCCAGGATGTGGTCTCAATTATCACAAACGCTGTGCATTTAAAATTCCCAACAACTGCAGTGGAGTGAGAAGACGTCGCAATTCAACGGTTTCACTAACAGGAGGAATTGTTAATGTGGGCCGGCCCCTCTCTGCTGAGCCATCACCTCCCCACTACACAGATGATGCTTTGCTGGTCAGTTTTATTTTAAGAGATGAAAAAAATATATAGTGTTATTTTTAGAGACATAACTGACTGCATTGTCTTATTGTGTATGTTCATTATGATACAGTCTCCTGTAAGTCCCAATGTTGAGGTAAGTCCCTCCAAGTTCATTCATAGGAATTTCAAAATTGGAGTGTGAATTTGTGTAATAAATATATTCAGCATAAATGTTTTTTTGTACAAATGCAGTAGCAGGATTTTAAAATCTAGAGGTTTTTTTGTTTTAATTTAAACTTACTATTTGTTTAGAACAAAAAAAATAGATTTTGAACTATGAACATATTTTGGGTAATATCAAGATTATAATGTGGACAGAAAAATAACAGATGTTGAAATAATCCATAAGGTAATTACAATTAAACTGAGTAAAGCCTGAAAGTACAAAATAGAGGCCAGTATTGTTTCTATAATAAAGGTAGCCTTAAACCACACTATAACACATCACTTTTGTCATGCTAGCCTCCTTTGCTCTAATAATAAAACATATGAATCATTATGTTTTGTTTCCTTCAGTGTGTCTGAATTATAATCGTTTTAAAAAATGTCACGTCACCAGCAAACTTCATGGTGGTTTGTCTTTGCAACAGAAGAACCAGTTAGATTATTACCCTGGCAGGGAGCGTCGGGCTAGCACCCAGTCGTACATCGGACGCCCCATTGAGCTGGACAAAATCCTACTGTCAAAGGTCAAGGTTCCCCACACATTCCTAATCCACTCTTACACCCGGCCAACTGTGTGCCAACACTGCAAGAAGCTGCTGAAAGGCCTCTTCAGACAGGGTCTCCAGTGCAAAGGTATGTACATTAGCGATCTTTACTTTTAAGTCAGACTGGTACTTAAATGTCCTAAAGTACCTTATAATGGTGGGGGTTGGTGAAGAATAACTACCTGGTTAAGTAGCTAGCTTGCTCACTGTAACGGTGACCTTCTCTGTTCTTGTCTTTTTCAGATTGTAAATTTAACTGCCATAAACGATGTGCTCTGAAAGTGCCAAACAACTGCCTAGGAGAAGTTTCCAGAAATGAAGGCAAGTTTCCACACACAAAACCATCAGAGCTCATTTTGTACTTACAAATATAGGTGAATGGATTCTCTTGCTAAAACAATCTGTACAACAACCCTGACAGGCCAAGCTATTCAGGTTGACCAGGTATGTCTGGACCGTCACTCTACAGCCAAGCTTAATGTAACTGATAAAGTAAAAAAAAAACCCAAAAAAAACTATACAAAGATGACTGGATGACAAAATCAAATGTGAAAATCTGATTTTATGTGAGCTTGTTTATCTTTAAAATGGAACTATTTCCAAAAGTAAGTATATTTAGTTTTTACGCAACATAGCCTCAAATCACATGGATGAGCTTTAACCAGTGGCAAATGTTTGTAACATTATTTTCCAATAAAAAAACTATTGTATAATTAAAATCTTTTCCCAGCTCCTTAAGGTAATTCACTCACATTAGTTGAGGCATGTCACCGATTTCTCATCGTTAAATCTATTTTTCATCTAACTGTTGTCAGAACATTGTTAGTTCTGACAAATTCAATTTCATGGGTTTCATTCTCAGTTTTTTTTTTTTTAAATTGCATTCTAGTCTGAGTGAAATTCTTTATTGTTTGACTTTAATTGTTATGTTACAGATTTTCTGAGCCCAGGAGCAGAGTCGGATGCTGTGATGGTGGAGGGATGCCTTGACGACCCCAGTGGTGACCGACGTGGCAGCCTACTCGATGACATGGATGAAGCACTAACTTTAGATGGGGGCTTAATGCTGGACACCGGATCTGCTGACCTTAGCGACCTGCGTGACCCTGACCTGGATGACTCCAACCGTGCCATCAGGTAAACACTCCAGCAATTCATCCACAGAAGCTGTAACAGAACCAGGCTGAGGCTGTGCTTTGTCTGTCTGCCCATCCAGCCCGTCCACCAGTAACAACATCCCACTGATGCGAATTGTTCAGTCTATCAAACACACCAAGAGGAAGAACAGCAATGTGATGAAGGAAGGCTGGATGGTTCACTACACCAGCAAGGATACTCTTGTAATTGATTGTTTAACACCTATAATTTTCACAAATTGTGGAATATTTTACTGTTCTTTATTTTTTTGACCAAGAAGCATTTTTCACTTAGTAGCACAATTTGAGTTTGTGGCTGAAACAGTTAATTGTGGTCAGTCAGCTATTGAAATAATCAATGATCATCAACTAATTTTGTAACTGATTGGTCGGTAATTGGAGTATACAGACACGGAAAAGGCTATTTTCTGACACTTAGCTGCAATTAAGGCATAGCTTTTCTTAATTTTTTTATATACTGTATTTAAAATAATAAAAAAAATGTTGTAGCAGATGATCAGACGTTCACTTAAGAAATGCTGTTACTACATTTTATCCAATAAAATTAATTTATGTAAAAACTGAATTTAATTATTCATGGGCTTTAAGCATTTTTAAATGTGTTTCTAATGCTAAACAAAATAAACTTAATTGGTTCAATAAAAAACCTGCAGAATGTGCCATTTTTTTATCCAGTTAATGGATTAATCATCAAAACAATCCATAGGATGTTTGATTACTAACATAATCATTAATTGCAGTCCTATTCAAGTTTCAAATGATGTTCAGAGAATATTTGCTCCTTTTTTCATTGAAAAGATTTTTAATGGCAATAGAGTAAAATCCAAAATTATTTTTCTACCAAAACAGCCTTTTGATACTGACGTTTCTCAGTTATTGCTGGTTATGTTTGCTTTCCTCTGCTGATGTCTCTTTTTCTCTCTGTTTCAGAGAAAACGCCATTACTGGCGACTGGACAGTAAATGCATCACCATGTATCAAAATGATACAGGAAGTAAATACTACAGGGTAGGATACACACTACCAACCTTTTTGATTATTGAGGAAGAATCAGATTCTTTGATAGTAAATGTGTTGACTGGGCATTTTGAGCTCTAACAGGACTAATAGACTGAGGAATTTGTCTGTCTGTCTGTCTGTCTGTCTGTCTGTCTGTCTGTCTGTCTGTCATCTTCAGAATTCATATTTTATTACCCCTTAGATTTGTTTCATAACAAATATTAAAACAAGGTACATAACACCTGAAATTAATAATCTCAGTGAAATCTCTGTCACAAAATTATGCTTTCAACTGAGTATTGTATTGTGAGGCAGTATTCTTGCTGCTGCCATGTTACTCTTTTATTCAATATCTTATTATGTCCTTTTGAAGCTTGAAGAACATCTTGTAGCAGCAGGGTAAAATAGCTTGATTTTATTTTCCAGTTGTTGCCATGGTGATTCAAGATGTCAAGGTTTCACCACGATGGATTTGTATAGCCCTCATGCTCACTCTGAACTTAGAAAAATTCTGAATTCTTAAACCACATTGAAGTCAGTGTTGTGCAACCAGATACTATTCTTTCTAATTCAGAGCAGTGTTAATTTTGACAACATATTTTTATTTAGTTAGTTATATTCTTAGTATTTTACCTAGAATGCAATTTAGTTTTAGTCACAATTCAGTTCAGTCTCATTATCATCATTAGAAAAGGTATTGTCATTGTTACCAAAATGAACACAGATTCAGAGTAAGGGGATTCAGTAAACCCAGACATTATGGAAGCTCCTTTCTGAATTCTACTCTCCTCCCAAATGCAAATTCAAGAGAAACCATACACCATCAAGAATTTGTATCTTCACAAGTTGTGCTCCTTATATTTATTTCCTTATCTGTCTTCAGGAGATTCCACTGTCAGAAATCCTGTCTCTGGAGCCAGCTCAGAACTTCTCTCTGCATCCGGAAGGAGCCAACCCTCACTGTTTTGAAATCACTACAGCAATGTTGGTTTACTATGTTGGAGAGAACCTGTTGAGAGGCGAATCATCCATGACTGGCAGTAGCATCCTGGTGAGAGACCGATTTGAATTCTATTTGACATGAAATTATGTAAAATTGGCTTTCAGTGCATGAGGGCCTAATGCACCCACACTGCTGTTTAAATGATTTATCAGTACAAAACTTTGAGTAGATTGTATTATGAGTGTGCCTTCTTCATCCTTTTGCGTAGAAGCAAATGTATTTTCTCAATCTCAGCATGGTTGGTGTTGGCTACAATTTGCGTTGTTTACTGCCAATGAATCCAAGCGTTTCAGTAATAATTGAAAGTAATTCTATGTAGAAAGTCATTTGGTTGTTATTATCACTTTTGAATCTTCGTAGAAAATGACAAATGCAATAGCTGCATTTCCATGAACAACAACAACTGGTTTGTAAGCGTCTTTAGAATCCGCCTTTTGCAGACGATGTGGTTCTGTGGCTTCATCACACCATGATCCACAGCTTTCACTGGAGCAGTTTGCAGATGTGTGAAGATCAGGGTCTCCAAATCTAAGGTTGTGGTCTTCAGACAGAGAAGGGTCAAGTGGCTTCTCCGGTTTGGGGAAGAGATCCTGCCCCAAGTGGAGGAGTTTAAGGGTCCCATGGTCTTGTTCACAAGTTCTCCTCACAAGAGGGAGGAGATCCAGACATGCTGGACAGACAACATTTGACAACATTTGACAACATTTCTCTGCTGGCCTCAACATGAGATTTGCCTGGATGAGCTGGACAATTTGCTGTTGAGAGAGAAGTCTGGGCCTCTGCTAGTCTGCTGCCCCCGTGACCTGACCCCAGATTAAGTGGAAGAAGATGGATAGATTTAAAAATATATATAATTATTTAAAATGTTTCATTTCCACAAACTGGTTTCAGGTCAGTGGAGTTGGGCAGGATGTGGCTCGGATGTGGGAAATGGCCATCCAGCATGCTCTTATGCCAGCTGTCTCCACAGGAATTTGCCACAATTCTCACCGAAGTGGGCACAGTAAGACACTGATCCAAACAAGACCAGCTCACCTGCATGTATTTTATGAATTAAAAATGTAAAAGACTAGATGATTATGAACTTTGTTAAACAACCAATGCCTAAAGCTTTAAGACTCATGTCCTTGTTAAGGTAAAATATTAACTGTTGCACAATCTCAGATTAATTAAAGTGTAGGACAGGATATCTTCAGTGAATCATTATTTCAGCAACAAAACTAGCCAAGATACTGAGTAACAGTTGTGAGACTCTAAATTTACCCTCATCGTTTCTTCATGATTTGGAAGATATGGGAAAAAATACAGCAAAGAACTGACATCAGTGAAACAGTTGTTGCCTTTCATCATCACTCTGAAAAGGTCATTTTGACCAGCTAAGAGTCCATCAGTCTACAGTGACAATGTGTGTCCAGTAGAGCTCACGCTATGCAACATTCACTTCAACCTCAACATATAGACATGTAAGAAAAACAAACCAATACATAAATATCTCTAACAAAAGCAAAAACATTTTAATTAGATAGAAAAGCCAGTGCATAATACATAGTGCTTCTTTTGATGATATCATCTAGGTTAAGTTCACATTCACCACCTCAACCCAACAATTCTCATCAGTAACTACCAATCAGTAACTACCAATCATGGCTACCAGTTGAGTGTATTTAGAACATTAAGAGTCAATCCAACTGGTAGAACACACTGAAGACAAGAAAAGCTGGAATTTTTTACCCTTAACTCATAGCTTTGAAATATTCCCACTGTAAATACTAATATTGTGATGATGATTTGTTTGCAGCATGTCGTATCACTCTAACCACAACCTGAGTTATAGGCTGCTGTGTGTGAAAGAAAACTCACAAACAACACAAAGGCTAAAGTATTAGCCATAATGTCTCTAAAAGGAGAACAGTGGTGGAATTAGGAAGACATTTAGATAAAAACATTGCTTCTGGAAACTAATCACTTGGAAATTGAAGATACATGTAGTTTGCACTGCAAATCCGTGTATTGTTCACTACTTAGGTTTTCCATTTCAAAATAAAACAATAAAAAATAAATAATCAGGTGGAGTTTTTTGGGAAACCTAAAACAATTTTTTTCACTTTAAAGGTAAAAGAAAAGATAAACTGTAAATTTTTGGGACATTTTTTGGACGTTCTGATTTCTGGCCTGAACTAATTTTAAATTAGTTTGATTTTACATTTTTACATTTATCTTTAAAAACTGAAAATCTAAAGAATTTGTTTTGAAACCAAGCAACAAACCAAACACTGATTACTGAACATGTAATGTTTTCTCAGTGTAACTTTCAATGTAAATCTATTATTTATTCTACTAATCCATCATTTATTCTACCAAAATGCCAGGCGGATGTTTGAGAAATAATAAAAAAAGGACTCTTCATGTGAATGCATCTGAAGTAAAATATTGTAGCACTGAAGAACATGCAAAAATAGAAAATCATCTGCGTGGTAAATGACTTGGATACAACTGTTCTTGTTCAAGCTGAATCCCCCTGCAGGGTCTCTGCTCTCCTTAGACTGACAAAGCCCACTCAAAACCCATCAGAGATATTTAAAGCTTCGGTGACGTCAAACTGTTCATGACTAATCCTTCCAAAGAGTCAGACTGAGGTTGCTTGTTGAACGAAAACAGTCGTCTACAGGCTTCAGGTGTATGATTTAAATATATTAAAATATTGATTTAGCATCAGATCACTGCCAGAGGAAATGAGAAACAACAGTTTTAACATTTAAGGGATGAGTTATATGGTCATTCTTCCCGTTTTGACTGATAAGTTGCACCAAGAACTGAATTTTCTTTACTGAGTCAGTGTGACAGTTTGGCTCCATTTCTGTTCTGATCATCTTTGTTTCTGATCAACAGAGGAAATTTCTATCAGTATTTCAGTCTCCAACTGTCAGATCCAGGAAAATGTGGTAAGAAGACTCACACACACACACACACACACACACACACACACACACACACACACACACACACACACACACACACGTGCAGACGCATACACACACAAGCATTTGCAAGGTTACAGAGTTGATGGATTTGAATCAATTATGCTTTTTGCTTCCACTGACACTTTTAAGAGTTTTGGCGTTGTGTCAGCATGGGTTTATGTAACTGAAATGTATATTAAAAGAAAAAAGCTTGCAAGCTGCCAAGAACATCATGTCATGTTTCCATGCAGACATGCACCCTTACCATCTCCAAGGTGAGCAAGTATCAAGCACATCAAATGGAGATTACTGTGATTACTCACTCAGCTACATGGTTTCCATAGAGACTATGGTAATTAGACCACAAACTATGAGGAGGAGGACGAGGTTTATAATATTGTATTCCTGTCATCTTTGCCTGAGGTGTGATATTAGGCTTTCTGTGCACAGGGGATGAAATGACAACAATTACGGACAGCAGAAGCAGGAAATATTTTCTAGTTTCAGACTCAAATTGATCTGAGATGCTGTGTTGTGACACGCTGTAAGGCACAGTGCAGTCTCCGGGCTCTGGTCCAGTCCTGGATTCATTCCTAAATCCGGAAAGCTCTCTTTATTTGAAGCGACTTTTTCTTAATTTGCTAACACGTGAAATTGTTGAACTTCTTAAAATCTGAGTCAAGTTTGGTGATGTTGTCGTTGCAGCTCAGAGGTATGACCTAATATCACAAAACAGTATGGATTCCTCACAATACACAGAACGCATCAAAAATCCTTTCCACCACTATGCTCTGTGTTCAGATGCAAAGGCAAAGAGAGTCTGAGATTCTGATCATTTTTCCATCAGTAGGACCAAAGCAACAGTGACTAGTTTACAAAATGATCTGTCAAACGCAGGAGTAAATGAAAGCAGAACGACTGGAGCAAAGTAAAACATGGGAGCAGTGTTCGGTGTTCTCTGCAGTCAGGCTTTCTTATAGGTTTGACATAAATATAATACAAAATCAGGCGAATCTTTGTTAAATGATCAGTAATAATAGAACAATGTGTGACAAAACTACCAGTTCAAATGAACTGACGTTGAGCTCCATGTCTGAGGACGAGCAATTAGAACTGAAGCCAAATTAGCAGCAATTAAACAAACGGATCCCATGGTAACCATCCAAACCCTAGTGACCTCACCCTGTCCTCTCCAACACCTGCACCTGGTAAACAATATGTGACTCCGGTTTTTGGTTTGATTGATTTTCTGCCTGTTTCACATGTATGTACATAATTTTATTGATTTCAGATTGTTCTGTAAGTTTTGAAGTATTGACACTGGACTCACTAATGTTGTCATATTACTTTAGTTTTTCTATATTTGCGTATGTATGAGTGCAATGTTTTTTTAGACAAATTATATTAACTTTTTTTTGCTTTATTCTTATTCTGTTATTGATATTTATTGATTGTTATTGATAGTTACTGTTAATGTTATATTAACAAATTTACCAATTTTGAAATCTGTCTCATTTATGTTTTTTATGGTTTTTGCAGTATAAGGTTGTAGATTAAATTGGTTTATAAAAATGAAAGTTTAATCAACACTTTACTGCTTCTGATCTTGTATTCAAACTTTTTTCTCCAGGACATCAATTCAGTTTATCAGATTTTTCCAGATGAAGTTCTTGGCTCTGGACAGTTTGGTATTGTTTATGGAGGTGAGTTACACATTCATCCAAACCCTTGTGGTTATTTTGTAAGGTGTATATTTCAAGTAAGTGTTTCCACTGCAAAGAAGTAGCTTAATCAAATGTATTTAGATCGCCTTCTGTTACAGCTAACTGTTTGTAAAATTAATAGAGCATTTTAAATGATTAAATGTCTTAAAAATCAACTGTTTAAACAATACCAAAATTTACTTGACATAGTGTATACGTTTTTTTGGAAGTTAGCTGTCTGTATGAATGCGAAGCTTTCAATGAAAAAAAGACAGAAAGAAGAAAAGAAAAATAAAATCATACTGTAACAACTGCATACAACACAGCTCTGCCCTGCTTCACTCCAACAGTCTCACATCCCAGTGCCATCATATAAAATGCTAAATGAATTTCCCACCACTGTGTTAAGTGTTGCCAATGTTAGGTGTTCATAGTGCTTAATGTGGGCAGGTTATTGGCATGAATTAGCTATTATTACAGTCTGTAGGCTAGACAGGTGACTAACTTACCCTGTTTAATGCCACCTACTCATGTAGTGAAATCTGATTTTATCCTTGAGAACAGTTGTTTCCCTAGTAACAGAAAAATGATTTATAACTTTGAGGATACTTTGTGAAACACAGGAGAAATAATTCATCCAATTTCATGATCCAACAAACACTGTTTTTTTTTTATTTGTTTTTGGTTGACTAGCTAACTGTATTTGTTTGACCCGTAGAAACTAAAAGTGAAATCCCTAGAGGCCATGTTGTATATGACTGAACATTATCTCACCTTTAGAGATATATGTGAGGATTTTCCTTAAACTATTATTATACATCGAAGGTCAAATTTATTCATACCCTTGGCCAATTTAATATTTTTAATATTCCTTTCAACCATAAAGTTTGGTTCTGATTGGAAAAGAGGCAGACACCTCTCAAAGGCCAATAAAGAGATGTGAAAGCGATGTGAAACACTGTTTAACCATTGTTCCGATAAAGAGCAGTTGCTTGCTGAGCATCACTGAAGGTCAAAAACTAAAATCTCCCCTGGTTTCATTTTAACCTTCTTGTCATGTTGGATTTCAGTTTCTTGACCCACATGCAAGTTCACACGACAACACTCGGGATCACTGTTCAGTGAGAGT
>CAEGAF010091639.1:0-23616 GCA_903067075.1 Micropoecilia bifurca | reverse complement strand
ATCAGTTTGTCACCTGCTGCCGAGATCGACTCAAAACCTTTCCGCGATCGACCGGTCGATCGCGATCGACGTAATGAGCAGCCCTGATATTTCGCATGTTTGTGTCACACGCCTGTAAATCTGACGCAGCAGCGACATCCACCAACAACAACAATGGACGGCAAAGTCAGTCCTCTGGCTCTACTGGGGGATCATTTTGCTTTGAAAAATGATCTGATTGGATGCTGGAAATGACTGTTGTTGTGTTCATGGTGTGCTAAAGGAGTTAGTCTATGAGTGACGTTATTCAAGCCTAATGTAACATCTCTATGGTCAACATGTAGCAGCAGCACAGACTCCCCCAGGCCCAAGTCAGCGTCTACTGTCCATATTTCTAAAGAAGTTCCATGAATAATCAGGAGATCCCAAAACACTTTAAAGCAGAGATGGTATAATAGCACTTTGAACCAGTCTGATGGTTAAATAATAGATAAAAACAATAAATATATTTGTTATTGAGTTCATACATCTGTTTATTCAATAATTTAGCAGCAAACAGGGGTGTTGAATTGAAAATGTTTATTTTTGTCGATAAATAGTCTTCGATTAAAGTGCAATTAATTACAGACCCTGAAATGAACTCAATTACAAATTCAAATCGATTTCCACAGCTAAAAATAAAACATTGACACAAGTGAATTTAAGATAAATACTTTCATAAAGGATGCAGACACTTGGTCAAAGTCTTGTCTGCTCGTTTTGCAATCCACAGAGGCAACAGTATTGGTTTAAAAATAGGTTTATCCCAAATCCATGCAATTAAAATGTTGTCATATATATTCATCCATCCATCCATCCATCTTCTAACACCCGTGTCCCTAGCGGCGTCGGGAGGGTTGCTGGTGCTTCTCTCCAGCGAACGTTTTGGGCGAGAGCTGGCGTACACCCTGGACAGGTCACTAGTCTGTCATAGGCCATGTTGTCATATTGTGATAACATTTTCCAGTCTTTATTAGAAAGAAACCTGTGCCTTCAAAGACCACTGTTTATGTCTGAATTTAGCGAGTCTGGCTTCTTCTAGAGCAGAACTATGATGCATGTTTCACATCAGTGATGTACAGTCAGATAAAATGCGACACGACTGGTTGGACTTGAAAACAATGAGATCCAATTGACTGCGACCTCTGGAAGTGGCACAAATCAGATTTTTGGGGGGCTCAAAAGATCCAAATTGGGCCATTCACACTACCAAATAAAGGTTGGGCATAGGTTGCATGTGGAAAAAAATACAGATTTGATTAGCTAATTTAAACACCTGCTCTACTGATGATCTGCCAGAGAGCTGCTGTATGGGCCGCCTTTTTCAAAACAGAAACACACCAAATTCCACAGCACATCCACTGCTAGCTTTTCAAAGTCAAGCTAGCATAACTGACCTACTTCCCTCTCCTTCACTATTTTTTTTCAATTAAGACTTTTTCCTGACTTTGTTTTTTAGTTGTCAAAGTGTTGACAATTAGTAGCAAACCACTGCATCCCTTTTCCATTTATGTATCACAACTTTTAAGATTTAACACATTAGGTTGACAACTCGAGAGTTAAAACCAATGATAATCGTTGGCGAGCAGCTTTATGCCATCCAGCAGGGATGTGTTTATAGGGACAGAAAAAATATGATGATTGTAAGAAAGCATGTTCTTCAGATATGCTAGAAGAACCGAATATTTTGCTTTATATGACCCGTTTGATTAATTTCAACCCACTTTCTGACCCTCCTAGTATGTTGTTCCACCTCTGAGTAAAACTCTACAAGAATGTCCCTGTGACGTTATTTCAGCCTAAAGAGCTAACTCTAGAGATTAAGTGTATCCTAACTATTTCCTGAGGAGAAAATACATTTCTACTGAAATCTTTCATTCACTTTTTGGAAAGGGCTCAATATTTAAACATAATGCAATAAAAAAACAAACCTTTCATTAGGCATCCTACATTTTTCACTACTGTAAATGATTTTGAATAAAAATAAAAGTGTATAAAAAAAACTGACAAAGCGATATTTTTGAATATAGTTGTCAACTGAAGTGCTGATTAAGCTGGATGTGATTGTTAACTGATCAGATAGACAGAGCTACCAGATTCCTGCTCCAGTTTTCTCCCCTCAGCTCTCACATTAGCATGTGGCTTTTAATTAATTAGCTGACGGCGCCGAGGAGCATGGTCTCCTTCAAGTGTCGGATATTCAACAGAACTGAAATAATAGAGACTTAAAATGACAACGACTTGTCATCGCTTCGTATCATACCAAGGGAGGATTCACTTCCTCCAGGATTTTCTAGCTGTGGCCTAGTTAAAGTAAATGTCTGGCTGATTTATTCTCAACTAATAACACGTCTCCTAAATGAATTAGCTTATATTTCGGAAGAAGGAAAGAAGGAAGGAAGAAGAGAGGAAGGGAAGAAGAAAGGAAAAAAGGAAGGGTGCAAGAAAGGAAGGAATCAATGAAGAAGGAATGAAGGACACAAGAAGGGAGGGAAGTACGGAAGGGAGGAAGAAAGAGAGGTTGCAAAAAAGGAAGGAAGGAAAGGGGGAGGAAAGAAAGAAGGAAGCAAGAATTAAGGAATGAAAGAAGGTAGGATAAAAGGAAGAAAGGAACGAAGCAATGTATAAGGAAATAAGACAGTAAAGAAGGAAGGTAAGAAAGAAAAAGGCTGTGAGGAAGAAAAGAAGGATACAAGGAAGGAAGGTGGGAAAGAAGGACATAGAGAAATATGTAAAGAAGGAAGTGGAGAAGGGAGGAGAAGATGGACAGACAAAAGGAAGAACACTAGGAAAAACAAAAGGACAGAAAGAAGGAAAACAAAGACAAAGAGGAATTTCTCACAGCGGGATCAGGAAGAGTCTGATAGATTTTTCCAAACTCTTTCTCTTTCCTCTTCTGACTCAGACCAGGAATTCCCAAAATTCCGCTCCATATTTTCCCGGTAGAATCCTTGTCACAAGTATTCATGAAGTTCACTGAAAAGCTTCAGAAGAAGAAGAGAACCCTAGACGTCAGGGTTCCCTTCTCTGTCGAGTGACGGCGGCTCCTCTCAGACATTCAGCCGGGCGTTTCCACAGATCTGCCACCAGATTAGGCTCCGTCAGGTTCGGGCCAGTCGGGGCCTCCGTGGAGCCGTACGCCTGCTCCATGTTGCACATAGAGCTGCTGTTTGTCTTAATAGTTAGGCTGTAATGTTTACAGTTACTGTTTTTTCCCCCCTTCCGTTTAATAATGTTGTTTAATGTGTCTTCCTGAAGACTAACTCATTAATTTTCCCTTGGTTTCCAGCGACAGCGAGCTGACAGGCTGTCCACCGGCTGGTTAAACTCTGCCAAGACTCCAGCAGACATGTTTTTGCTTTAACAGTTGTGTTTCTTTATGGGTATCTGTTCATTCTGCCTTTAAATACTTCATATCTGATTCATAGTTCTTTTACTGTCACACCAGTCAGAAGCATACATACACAAAAAATAAATAAATCAGCATGAATGCTGTATAAAAGTTTTGTACTTTTAATGATTTATTTGAACTGGATGGATATATAAATATATTTATACTCCAACTCTACAATATTATTAGTCTACATTTACTTTACGATGTATTTCATTGCTTCTAACACATTGAGCTTTACATCATGTACATACCTGGAGTGTTGCCTTGGTTCTATCGGACATGAAATTGAAATCCCTTAATCTCCATGGCAACCATTCAGCTGTGTAAAATGCCTGGGTGGACCTAGCTCTGCCTTCAATAATGAAGCTCCTCCTCTGAGCCTTGTCGCCTTGGTAACACAGTTTCCATGTTACCACGCTTCTCCCTCCTCCACAAACATTGCGTTAGCATGAATAAGTGAACATCAAAACAAATATATATTGTTCACTACTTATTGCTCTCCAAACAGTTATTTGCAGCATGAATATTGTGCACACTGAGAGTGAAATGACAATATATTCATGATATGCTGCAGCGGGAGGATTGACTTGTTAGGCAGAATTGTAAAGACACTGTCATAGCTATAAATGCGACTGAAGATGAGTTTCTCTAGAGCTCACCGAGACATTAGTTCTTTACTCCTAGAGATGTTCTTCAGGTGATAGACGGCCGACTTTGTAACTGTCTTCATGTGGCTCTGAAGGCTCAGGTCAGAGTCCATCACTACTTCCAGATTTCAGGCCTGATCTCTGGTTCCTACTTGTGATAATTGACTATAGACAGTTCCTCTTTGGGTCCAACGCCAATAACTTGAGTCCAGAGTTTATATGGGCAGCAGCACAGGTGGAGCAATCAGCAGCCAGCAGGATTAGGAGGAGCAGCAGAGAACAAGGCAGGAACAAGGAAATCATAGGAGATTCACCTGACATTAATGCGCTTACTGAATGTTTGTTCTGACCAGAGCTGCGTATTTCACCCTTGACTGCCTGACAGAGCACTTCTTCTGCTTCTGACTCGCAGCGCTGCCTCATGTTTATTATATAATAATCTAAGAAAAGACTGCCATATTCTGGGAAGGCCTCAAATTGCGTAAAAATAGACTGACAGCAGGCGGGGGGGGAAGCTGGGAATGATCTGCCTATTTTTAGCATCGGCGCCCCTGTCCACGCCTAAGAATAGCAAAGAGAGATGCTTCATATTCACCCTGCGCCTGTCAGGCCGTTCTCATTCCTGCATGGAGCGGACAGACGATTGGTGCAGGCCGGAGTGCTGGCCGGAAAGGTCCTACAGGTGCATACCATCGATTTTTATTTATTTAGATCTTTTCAAATATCAGTCCATACTCCACTACTCATCACAAAGCGTTTTTTTTTTTTTTTTTAGCACGTGGACTGTTGCTCGCAGGTTGATGAGCTCGTGAGCGACGACATGGGAAATAAAGCGGGTGGAAAACATGCGCTCTGAGAGCTGCCTGCCCCCCCGCATCAGCCTGACTGATATTAGAGCCATGCTGAGCTCGTTCACTCTGCTTTATTGCTTTAGAACCTCAGCACTCTACGCAGCTGCTGCGGGATGGAGGTGGGACACGGGGGGCATCAGAGGAGGGAAGAGTGGAAAAAAATTGTTTTCTTTTTGTGTCGAAGAAGAAAAGGAATGAGAGAACTTTTAACAATAATAATAAAAAAGTTTTAAGCGCATTAGAAGTTAATTTTGCTAAGTCAATATGGGAAATTGTCTTTTTACTTAGCTTTCTAGCATGTTAAAATGTTATTCCCTCATCAAAAACATTCATTGAGTGTTGCCTAAATTCTTTCGTTGACATTTGAGACACTTCTGATGGTATCAAAATAAAAATAAATGAAAAGCATATTTTGAAAATCTGTGTTGACTTATTCTCACTTTTTATATTTGGACTACAGAACCTTGCACTGAACACTTTGCTCCGCAGATGAACATTTTGCATGTGTCCAAGTATAAAGTAACTCTGTATTGGTTTGTAATACGTACCATCAGGCCTGTATGTGACATTTTTCAGTACAAAGTTGCTACCATCACATCCTTAATCACAACACAACTATTTTTGGTTGGTCATTTAGGTGCCTCTATTATTGTCAGTCAACAAACCATAATTCCTAAACCTACCACACAAACAGCGGCTATTTTGGTGTCTTTCTTAGTAAAGTATAACATTAACCTAGCGTGTTCTTCAGCTTAGGGCTGAGAATTCCAATTAAAGTTTCCAGATATAGCTTGAAGTGGGAGGCGACCTTAATGGCACAATAACTCATCACGAAGTTAAAAGTAATGCGAAGATAAACACAGAGAGCAGATAGCAGCGAGGGCTCATTAAAATGTTGGACGAGCCTACAAACGAGGAAGGGAGCAAAGTCTACTGGCTGTAATTAGCACAGTGTCACTCGTTGCACAGCAACCCACACTCTTAGCATGGCAGATTACTCCAGAACTGCTTTAAAAAATAATAATGAAAATACTCCGAAATGCAGAAAAACACACATTTCGTATGAATCAAGACCACTGGTCAGTCATCATTGGAGGTTTTCACTGGATGTGTTTGGTGTAGTAATAATAAGTCAGCAATCTTACTGGGCATCATAACCTTAGTGGCAACAGATGTTCTGTTTGAATGTAATTATCAGATTATCCAGCCCTTTTGGAATCTCAGAATATAGTTTTGGGAACTAGCTACCCAGTAAAAATACCCAAAAGTGTCAATAGGTGTTCAAGTCAGCTGGTGTTAAAGTAACACTTTTCAAAGTGTTAAAAGATTGACACCCATTTTTTTGTTAAATTAACATTGGTCTATAATACTGAAATAGGTTCAATAAAAGTTAAACTTTCCATTTCTGTGTATTGTTTTGAATATTTTCCACTGGATTTGATTGATATTGACATCTTGTGGGTGAATTATTTGCTTTTTTAACACCACATTATGTTTTGTGATCAACACTACACCGGTGTTACTTTTAATATATTTTAACACTAACACCATTGTAAATGTTAATGTGACACTCTGTAGTGTTGAACCTAACACCAGCTGACTTGGACACATATAGACACTTTTGGGTGTTAATTCAACACTGGCATTTTTACTGTGTAGCTAGCGCTTGATAACTTTAAAAACCTTTATAAAACCCTCCTGCAGTGTAACTTCATAAAACCTTTTTTTAACCCTCCCTCGGTCAGAGATGAGCTTTTTAGGCCGCGTGCGATTCGACGGGATCGCACTGATCCCGCGCGCACCGTTTACGATGTTCCCGCCATCCTCCGCTGTCCGACCGACCGTTACTCATCCGCAGCGCTACTGAGCATCGCGCCAAGACCGCAGTGGAGAATAATAATGGAGCAACTCCATGAAACATGAATGCACAAATAATGTAAGTATCAGAAGTGTCAAGATGAAAAAAAAAACAAACATTCAGGGCTTCTGGCACAAATCTGTGATGGCTTAACAGGAGGAAGATAGAGAGAGAAAGAGAAAGAGAAAGAAAGAGGCGCCTCCGTGTTTGTTAAACTACTGTTGTCATGTAAAATCCTCAGCAACCTTAAGCCCCTTCAGACGCCTTGACATGAAGTAGAAAATAGAATAATCCTATTAAAGCCTTGCTTTTTATTAGTTCCTCAGCCACAGAGATTTCTGACTTATGTTTTCAAGTAATAATAAAGTGAGAGTATTATATTGAATATATCAGTATTTATTCTATATTAAAGTCAGTGGTCAAATCATTTCAGCACTTGTTGAAGACAGTCCCTCTTGCAGCAACACATACACTAACGGCTGGTATAAGTTATTTGTTATAAATAAAATAATTAAGTTTACGCAAACATATCAAAACAAGGCCTGTATTAATGGGGTGCTATTTGTAAAATTACAAAAGTGCAAACAGCCAAATATTGACAGCAATAATTTGTGGGTTTTAGCCTGACTGTAATAAGAGAGAAAAAAAGGGGGTTTATTTTTCAAAGTTTCACCATGTTATTTATTTATAAAAGTCCTAATTTCAAACTAGCTGAATATTTAGCTAAATGCTTCAGGTTAAATATCATCTACCACTAATAGGCTAAATTAGCTTGCTTATAAAAATTTAGTTTAGAGTTAACTTCAGAGTTAATATTGACTTGCCCACTGTTGGCACACTAACAAGAAATATTTAGCTTGTAAACTAAACATTTATTTAACTTGCTAACTGTTTTGCTAACTATTAGCTAAATGGTCAACTATTTAGTGAGCTAAATAGTTAGCTAAGTAGTTAACTATTTATGAAGAGATAGCTTGTTAAATAGTCAGCAAGCTAAATAGTAAGTTTGCCAATTAGTTAGAACCCAAATATGTAGCTTAAATGTTCAGCGTAAATATTTATAATACAAATTCTTACTGTTGGTTTGTGGCTGTGTAGCTTTTCAAACAGCACTCCTCTGCACGGAGGTTATATACAGGCATTTCTTTAAGTCTAATAGATTTCCTGAAAAGTCAGGCAGATAGAGGCAGTTTTCTCAGTGAGCAGAGCCTTTGGAAGCTGGACAGAACGACACCCTGTTGTAACTCGTTTCATGTCGAGATGAGTGTTGGAGAGGTGTAATGGTGTGAATCTTCTCCAGTAATCTGGCTCTGCTTTAAAAGTCATTGGCTGGCTGCGTCAATCAAGACAGGTGTCCATCAGGAACGAGAATGTCTCTTATTTTTAGGTTTAGCAGACCAACAACTGTAAGAGCCAAAAATTCCTGTGGCATTTTACAATGCTTTAAAAAGCATTTGTCCCCTCATCAGAAGCTAACGTATTTGCTTCTGAGGAGCAAATAAAATTTAACATCAGATAGATAACCTGAGAAAACCCAAAATTCAGATTTCAAATGTAATTTAAGGGAAAATGCTTTCGATGTTCCTCGCGGAGCCTCGTGTTGGAGAGGTTCATGGTTGTTCTGCTTCAGGATGCTAATCGGCTCTTCCATTAGGTTGCTGCTCGATGTGTTGCCTTTCAGATTGTTGGCCAACAACAGCTCCTAAAAACTTGATTTATTGAGAAAAAATACAGCTTGGTCTGTCGAATAAATCAATTAAGGAATAAGTCAATTAATTGCATGTTGAATTTAAAAACTCAATTGCCATTTGCATGATTTAACGTTTTTATCTTTTCTCTCTTTCTACTAAAAACTGGATGATAAAAGTCTCCAGTCTGGTGCTTTGGTGTCAACCAGCCCTTTATTGAAGTGCAACTATATTTATAGGAACTTCATAATTCACGTTTCTGTCGTTTTGTTTATTTATTTGGATGTTTAAAATGTTTTCCAGTCCCAGTGTTAATTGTTCGTTAGAATTTAAGGTTGATCAATCTTTTAGAACGTGTTCTTGGGTTATTATGCCATTACCGTTACATTACTAGAAACAATATCATCATTTATCGCAATAACTTGTGAGAATTTATAGTCCAGGAAAAAATTTTATTGTGACAGACCTACGACTTGTGAAATGGAACTCTACTTCCCAAAATATTTTTCATTGCATTTATTTCAGTATTGAACCTGATTTTCTCAGGTTATTTTTGTCTGACATAATCGTTTGATGACTTGGAACACCTAAGAGCGAGCAAAAATAATAATAATAAATAGAAAACACAAGAGAAATCTGGAAGTGTAAATATTTTTTCACAACACGGTGCAATGTTCCCAAAGGAGCCCAAAGGAGATTGCTTTTTTTTTGTACTCAACCGCGGGGAAATAAACACCACAACAAGACGTATTATATGAATATTTATTCAAATATTGTAATTCTTACAGATACGGTCTTTTAAAATAAACAGATGCTTGTGGCTTTTGTTGTTCCTCTGAAACCTGTGCTGTCTTGTAATCTCTAACTCCTCATTTCAAGGAGTTTATAGGAATAAACTTTCTTTTCTTGTGTAGTAACATCATGCAAAAAAAACAACAAAAAACAAACAGAAAAAACACTTGGAAGATGATTTTCTTTTAAAAAAAGGTACCAAATTGTTTAAAAAAAACATAGTAGATCTTATTTTTGTAGCATCTACCTCAAAAATAACTTTAAACAAAATGTTTGGATGCTTTATTTTTACCAACTAAATGAAGGGAAAGTTGGATCAGAACTTTTCCATTTTCTTTCCCACATGACCAACTCTGGCTGTGTGTCAGTGGAGTTAAAAAAAGAAAGAAGGAAAGAAAAAAGACAGAAAGAAAGAAAGAATATTCATTATTTAAACAGAACATCTGAAGGCATTGCATGATCTCCAGATCGATCAGTGAGCTACTTAAGGCAAACAAGTCCTTGAAATAACACAAAGTACAATTAATCATTGCTTCGACCCACCGATGCATCATGTCTGCAAAAAAAGAAAAAAATAAATAAAATCCAACACATGCAAACTTGGTGCATGCTAGAGCAACACATCAGGATATTATAACAGAATATTCATCACAGGCATTCAAATAAACCACTTTGTCCGATATAATAATTTACAGTTTACACAGTTTATATTACATGTGTGAAGATTACTGTGCGTTCTTATGGCCGGCTCTCAGCAGACTGATTCAGACAGTGTAAATACAGCTGGAACCAGATAACATACACTGGATAAAAATACAATTACTTTTCCCCCTCAGTGTCTTAAGTTAAATCAGACCAAGCTTTTCTTGTATGTTAATTAGAATTACCAAAATTATTTCCATTTGCTAAATGAATGAATGAAATTTTGCAAGAATTGTTTTTAGAGATTCCTTTTGTAATGTTATATCCTTGAATTCAAAAGTTTAGCTTGACTTAGGTTAGTGCGACTCCAAATAGGTTCACCAATCAGAAGTTTGTAGAAGGAAGTCCAAACGGTTTGACCCAAGTCGTACAGTTTAAGTCTGTTATCTCTGATACCGACCGAATGTATGTAAACGTTTTTTGAATTTGAGGAAAGTTACAACAAATACATTTCTAAAAAAATGTTTCTTAGGTTTTCTGGCATTTAGCAAATAGAAATCATTTTGGTAATTCTAACTAAGCTAAAACAAGAAAAGTTTGGTCTGATTTAACCTCAGAAATAAAGAAAAAAAAATGTGTGTGTTGTTATTCAGTATGTAAATATCTGGTTTTGATATTTCGTGATATGTTTACCCCACGCTGGTCTGTCCACTTGTGATTTCAACATTTTCCTGCACTGTAAATACTTTAACTGTCCCCAACGTTGACTCCAGTTCCCACATGGATGTACTCTCACGTGAAAGTGCCAATTAAATAACTGGACCTCCTCATCTTGAAGGTAAAACCCCCCCCAAAAAAAGATTTTTCATATAAACAAGGAGCATCTCTAATAACACAGCTGGAATGTAGTTCTATTTCGTAGTAAATCAGTATTTTGATTTCTAAATGGCATTATCAATGACCTCCGTAATAACGTTGCGGATTTTGGCCGTATTGAACGGCAGAAGCGTTTCCCGGAGCTCAGCTCCAATCAGCCGGTGCTGCCCCATCAGCCCGGCTGAGCACCTGTTTCCAGAGCTCCCTGTCATGAGGGGAACATGTTTAGGAAGAACCGTGTTCCCTCCAGCTGAGCTTGTAGTGGAGTCCAGTGAGGCTGCTATGTAGGCACAGAGGGGCGAGAGAGTTTCCCAATAAGACACTTTATGTTGGGGTTCCTTCCTACTTTGTCCTCACTCTGTGTTTTATTTGTGCTGCACAGGAGAACAACCTGATGTGCAAAAATGTTTTAATATGTTGTAGGATTTGATTATTTTTTTGTTCTATCATTATGTAAGCAGAAAATGTATTTAAAAGGAACCTTAAACAATATGACACATTTTTTAAAAAATAGCAGCAGCTCTGGACAGTGTATATGAACAACCAAATCATAAACAGCATTGGCTTTAGCCCAAATAAAAAAAAATTTCTTTAACTCATATGTGTTTTTTTTTTTCTTTTCTTTTTTTTCACTATTTAATTATCTCTATATATATATATATATATATATATATATATATATATATATATATATATATATATATTGCCATTTTAGTGGGCCATGAGTTCTTGTTCATTTTGTGCTAGTCACTCAGCCAGAGGAGCAAAGCGGCTTGAATAAATCGTAAAGAAGAAAATGACAAATAACACTTCAATAAATTATTTTAACCTGTTTTATAATGAATGAAAAAACAGAAATAGAAATAAAAATTAATGATGAAAATATGTATTAAGATATAATGTTTCAAGATTTTTTCCTCACCTTTGGAGGATTCCTCCCCCCAAATCGAACTCAATGGGAGAAATCCCAGGCAGAACACTTAAGGGAAATGAGAATCAAGTGGAATTTCTAAGTTAGGCAATGCAGGTTGTATTGTTAAAGGTTCCTTTAAAAATTTCCAGAATTTTTCAAAAATCAAGATGTTCTTTGGACATTTTATTTAAAATCAAACCAGTAAGAAAACAACGTGGTCCGTGTCAGGATTGTTTGACGCGCATTAAAACCATAAACCTTCACCCATTACAAGCTGTCCGTAAGTTTGCTATAATAGAACAAAGACCAGATTATTGTAAAAGCTTGAAGCATTTGAAATAAAAAAAACCTAAAACAAAACAAACAAAAAACAGTTTTCCCCTCACAAAACTCTCCGTCTTCACTCAGACGTGGCGTTATGTAAGTGTCATGCATGTTTCATATATAAATACATGTACTGGATGTTTGGAGTGGGTGTGAGATGAGGATGGCATGTTGCCACGATAAATAAATGAAAGGCATTGCCTTTTGTTTTGGACTGGAGCGGGGAGGGGGTGAGGGGGGTCACAGAGTAGCGGCAGTCTGATGCGAGTCCAGTTTCCACAATATTTACATGTAATAGTCTTCCTGCCTGTTCCGGCTTGGTCTGCTGTTCCTCCAGTCACGGACTGAGACTACAGAGTGCTACATTGTGCAATTCCACATTCACGGTTTTGTACAATAGGTCCCAGCCAGGACAAAACACCACAACGTCCAACCCCCATAACCACACAGGGAGGAACCCTATTCAGTCAAAACTGAACAAGCTGTTTTTTTTATCAGGGATTGAGACGCTACACTTAACAGCATGTTAAATTTGGCAGAAATAACATTGCTACAGTGTGGGGTTTTTTATCATGAAGTTGATTTTCTAACACATGAAACAAACATCGTTATCTAACCGTTTATGCTTATAAAAATACAGGCCTGTCGTTCATGATTTAAATATGAATAACGTCTGCAGAAACATTGATAAGGCCTGTTAGTCATGATTTAAATATGATTACAGGCCTCCGTATAAAATGTAATTCCGTTATATGAGCAGTAAAGAAGCAGCATCTCACAAACAGTAGTTTCGACCAATACGCACAAAAAAAGGCAGAACTCTGTACAAGTGTATAAACATCTCAGAAAATGTTATAGAAGCAGTTAATAACCAGATGTTCTAATGAAAACATCATCAGCCAAGAAGTATAGTGTGATTTTGAGGCGTGAGTTTAAAAAGTTGTTGTAAACATTCTGTATATAGATTCCTTGACTGAATAGGGCCCTAAAGACACAGGTTAAAATCTACTGTACAGTATGCGGCACACAAATATACAGGAAAACTTCAGTTCACACATTTACATGAAGAAAGACGGCCCTCTGTATGCAGAGTTTGATGACTGATTGATTGGGAGGAAAATGTTTGTGCTTTGCGAAGTGTTAAAATCGCGGTGGACCTGTGACGAGCGCAGCCACACGGCCAAACTTGTCTAGACGTGGCAGTGTGGTTACCTGAACCACTGGGCTGTGATTATGAAGACTGATGTCTTGTGGACTCAGAAAATGTTGTAGCTGAGCTCTTGTCGCTCACCGAGAATCATACAGCAACAGCGGATTTCAGTGGGTTAGCCAGAAAAAAAAAAAAATTTAAGTTCTCAAGATCCACATGGGTCAGTAAATAATTCTGACAATATCAAACATTTGAGTAAAAATATTTTTATGGTAGTAAGACATAATTTGAAGCCAACTGATTAAATGAGTTGCAACAGCAACTCTTACTAAAACTGCTAGTATGATAACATTCAATTTACAATTGTTAATTTTAGGTATAATAATACAGTAGAGTGATGTTCTCACAATACAGAAATGGTGAACCTCTTGGCAAACTTTTTAAAATATTGCTTTTCAGATAAACCTACACAGCAGTGTAGCAGCTGGCCAAAGATATAAACTAATTACCACCTGAGTTCAGTGGTAACTTTGAGGCTTGCTAGTTATTAGCAAATTTATCTATTGCAGTAGCTAGCCAGCTTTTATCTTATTATTGGGTCAACAGACATGCTAACAATAAAACTTGCTAACATCTAATTGAAAACAGTTTTAATTTTTAACATAACTGTGGGACTTAAATAGTTATTAGCAAACCTATCAATCCCAGTAGCTAGCTGACTTTTATAAGTTTATTGGGTCAACAGACAAGCTAACTATAAAGCTCGTTGCTAACATCTGATTGTAAAAACATTGGATTTTAATGTAACTGTGGGACTTAAATAGTTATTAGCAAACCTATCAATCACAGAACCAAGTAACTTCTGGAACAATCTATCATCCAGCAACATTTGTGATTGTGACAGGTCTGTGTGTCCGATGGAGGTACATATTAGCAGAAGGATTAATTGACCCAGAGCTGCTCAAAGTGCCCTTCACTCCGAAGTAAAGAAGTGGTTCTTATACACAGAGACATTAAAGCATTACAGCTACCAGTGTGATATGTTTTACCCATAAATTTATGCCAGCAGTGCCACAGATAAGAAATTTTTACTGAAATGTATTGAGCTGTCAGTGGTAATCTCATATTGGACAAGGTAAACAGGGAAGCTGCCAAATGAGTCCACTTTAACTGTCTGAGTCTGAGTGAAGCGCTGCTGCTGTCACAAAGCTTACAAAGGGTTTAAAAAATGTACACTTAGACTTAAACTTTTTTGTAATCGTTGGGAAAATCTGCCAGTAAATTTAAACCAAACGAAAGACATTATTGTTTTTTTCTTCTCATCATGTCGATGATTAGGAAGATAGGGAACAAAAAATAGAGGTGGCGAACAAGACTAAACATCAGGACGAGCTCTGACTGCCACAACTGACCCTGACAGGATCACTACTGTAAGGCCTGTGATATTCTAGCATTAATTCACAGATTGTTCCTGACTGAACACACGAAATACAGAATGGCCTTGAGGAAAACAGTCCATTGAGATGAACTCTTACAACATGAAAGAGCAACAGGAGGTGTGTTTCCACGCCTTGGAAAGCTCCTGCTGTTACATAAGGCAGGGTCCGTTTAGGACAAATGTGACACACTCTGTGTTTCCCACGCTGCCGTAGTTCAGCTGACCTCGCAATACTTCATTTATTTTATATTTAGCATAAATATAAATAAAAACACATCAAAGAACATGGTGACACCTCCTTCTCTGGGTGTTAAGTGCTCACATTTCTGGCTCCAAATAGTTTTAATTGCTGACATGGCAGCCAAAAAAGTGTAAACGCTGGTTTATAAAAACCCACTGACAGATTTTCTCCAAATTTTTCTTTTCTTTTTTTTTGTTATTATTCTGGGGCCTTTTTTTTTGTTTTAACAAGTTTGACACTGGCACATGGGTCACTCCTCCTAAACGCTACAGCATGTCAGACAAATGTTAATGTTAGGCAAAAATAACCTGAGTAAACACCCTTTAAAAACAACATATCCAAACCTACGCTCACAAAGACCAGCTTAAAACTGACAGCATTTCAGAAACAGAACGTCAAACAGATGCTCATGATGGTAGAGTGGTGGTTTGGTCCTACTTTGTTGCTTCTGGGCCTGGACAACTGGCCATGGATGATGGAACCATGAACTCTGTTCTTTAGCAAGAAGTCCTAAAGGAGGATGTCTGATCATCCGTTTGTTACTGTAAAAGGACAGTTTTATGTGTAGATTTCCTTCACAGCAACAAGGCAGACCTACAGTCAGTTATTATAGACACTTAACGGCAGGTGTTGCCACAAAGGGTGGCAGTAACCAATTACTAATTTTAAGGCGCAATTACTTTTTCCACACTGGGCCAGGATAATGTTTTTCCCTTAATGAAGGATTGCATCTTTTGAGAATAACAGAATAATTACTCAGGTTATTTTTGCCTGATATTAAAAATCTAGTTGATCATTTAAACGTTTAAATTTGAAATAAAAGCAAAAACCTTTTCACAGACAGCTGCGTGGATTCTCACTGGATAAGGAGTTTGAGTTTTATTGGCTGGTTATCAGCTCTTTGTGCATTAATTCAGTGTGTTGATACCTGCTCTGATTACAAACAAATTGGCATGAGAGGTTTTAGAGAATTTAGTAATGATCTTGTATAACAAAATAACTGTTAAAGCTGCAGTATGTAACTTTTACAAAAAAACCTTTTTTTTACATATTTGTTGAAACCATCACCATTTTGTGACGATATAGTAAGAGACAGATTACGAAATACAAAAATGAAGCTTCTCCACCTCCTCAATGCTAACTAGAAACAACCAATCAGAGCTAGGAGGCGGGTCTCAGTGCTGTCAATCATCCTAATGATCATACTCCTCTCTCTCCCCGCTTTTCTCTTTGCTACAATCCTGTAGTGAATGCTAATGCTAGTTAGCATGGCCACGAATGACGGCGGAGAAACTATTTTCCTGTGACGGTAAGTTGTTTCTCTGCCATCATCCCGTTTAGCAGCGAGTACACAAGGTTGAGTGATAACACTAAGACCCGTCTCCTGGCTCTGATTGGTTGTTTTGGGTGGGGAGCTGTGCATTTCTCCAGACAGCAGCAGCAGCTCAGTTAGGAGGTGGAGATCAATCTTTTCACATTATCTTTCTCGTATTAAATTGTCCCAACACAGTGACGGTTTTAATAAATATGTAATAAAAGATTTTTTTTTTAAATAAAACTTTTCATACTGTAGCTTTAACTAACATAACTCACAAGATTTGTTATTCACAAGAAAAGAAGAGACATTTACATTTTGTACAGAGTAACGTAAGAGGTAGAGAGACGTAACCAAAACACAGCGATGCCTCTGAAGTGCAGGAGTATTTTCACAAAAATAGCGGCGCTGTGAATCGCAGCTCACAGTCAGAGACTCTGTAATGAGAGGTGTGTGTTTTTGACTGCTGGGCTTGGAGATCCTCATTTCCAGAAGCCACGGCGTAGAGGGGACGATGCCTGTGAATGTTTTCTGACGTTAACAGTAAGGCTGGTTGGAGTCCCTGCTGCATTTGGTTTGACCCGACCCACAGGAAGCGCCGCATCCTGCTGGTGGGCGGAGCGGAAGGAGGGAAGATCTCAGGTGGTGACGTGTTGGTCTGTGGTGGAAGCTAGCAGCGTTAGCGGCGGTGTGGAGGGAACGAGCCCTGAGTGTGGGACGACACTGCATGCTTCTTCTACACTAAAACATGCTCTACTTATTTAAAAAGAAACGGAGTATAACTGCTGTACATGTAGGGGGGAAAGAAAATGGGATCAGGGCCTAAATGTTTTTAAATTCACAACCTCCTGGTTCTGCAGGTGAAAAATATGACTCTGAAAGGTTTTCACATTGAACGGTATAAATTGTTTATCACCTGAAAGAAAACCCCTCTCCGCTTTCCACATGTAAACATTGAAGTATCAAGAGATTTTATGAAAGGTTCAGGAAGTGGATGCAGAAGAACAAAGAGGAACGGACAGTGTCTGCGACCAAAGAGTCTCACTAGTCCGAACCTTTTCTGGACGTCCTGTTCTTTCTCCTCTTTGTTGGATTTCCGCCGATTGGAAAGATTTCCAAACGTCACGACCTTCAAAATTACCCGAGCGCAAAGTCCTGTCACTGAAATGATGGAAGCATCCCCAGGTCAGGGCTACACGCTGCAGCCAAACATTCCTGAAAGTGCAACGCGAGACAGCGGGTGAATTTCACCGTGTGCTCACAGGCTTCCAGTGAAAACTGTAGCGAGAAAAGGAAGCTCAAAGAGAAGAAAGAAAGCCGGTAAAAGCTGGCCAAGCCGATGCGGAGGGTCAGGGGCCTCGGTCCTTCAGATCCGGCTTACCCGTCTGGTGTGGAGCGGGTGGATGGCCGGGGGCGGACACGAGGTGTAAGGTGGAGGCTGGGGGCCGGGTTTGATCCCTCGGGTCCTCATGTAGGAGAGAAACTGGTCTGGGATTTCGGCGAGCACTTCTTTAGCCAGACGAGCCATGCTCAGGATGTGGTTACCTCGCCGGTCGATGTAGTCTCTGAAAGGAACAAACTAAAGAGGAAAAGAAGCGAAGAAACAAGAGACAGAAGGTGGAAATTAATTGGCAAAAGGAAAATGGTGAAGGAAAGGGACAAGATGAGAAGTGGGAGGTGAAACGACGGCAGATTACAGAAAGAGGAGAGTCAAGCATGATCTGTTCCATTAAAGCTACACTATAACTTTTATGAAAAATATATTTTTTACATATTTGCCAGAACAGTCACCATGTCGTGACAATATGATATGAGATAATGCCACACAGGGGATGAGTGACAGCGCTAAGACCCGCCTCCTGGCCCTGATTGGTTGTTTCTAGTTAGCATTGGGAGAAGGATTTTTTTCTGTGGATTTTTTCACAGACGATCTGTCTCATACCATGCTGTCACAACATGGTGATAGTTTCAATAAATATGGAAAAAAAATATTTTTCATAAACATCACACACTGCAGCTTTAATTTCAAATTTTACATTTCTTATTCGGGAATAGTCTATACCTGAACGATGTCCCTTTCTGCATATCGTCCTTGGGATGAGATTCTTTCTTCATCTCCGTCCAGCTCAATCATTTCTGTGAAGGGAACAACATCACTTCCTTACTGTCAGGAGAATAAAAACACCAGCTGGATCGTCTGAAGTCTCATCCTTTGATAAATTAACTCTGATTTGAAGATAACCTGGTTGAAATGCCAACCAACCAGTCGGTAATGTCCTTTGCGAACATTGACTGAGTCTCTTTTGGAGCCAGATAATACAGAGTTAGGTTGACGGTACGATATTTCATAAGCCACCATGAAGTCATTTGCATTTTAGTGGGCCAAATATCCTAGGAGACTACGCCAAATATGGAGTGATGCGGAGAATCTGCACGGCTGAGCATGAAGCCACTGGGATGTCACTTACCTATAAGTGTGGGCTTATGGGAAGCGTTATGGAATATGTCTGCAACGACACCACAGGGACAGCCAGACACAGCAGTTTCAGATGTGTGATCATTTTAGTGGAGCGCATTGCTCATCCTCAATGAGCTTGTTTTCACAGAGGACTGGTCTGGTGTTCGTAAACAACACAGGAGACGATGTGAGGGATGGGGTAATTGTATAGGAAATGCAAATAAAAACCATTCCCTTTTTCTGAAAGACAAATGGGATTTTTTCTTTCTACCTTCTGTTTTATGTCTTTACTGCTTTGCAAAAGCTTTGTTACGTTCCAAACCCAAATTTAAATGCATTTAGTCTGAGTTTTAAGTGATATGTGATCATGAGGGATAGTCGAATCTCAGACTCAGGAAGAGCAGTGAGGTTTTAGTTCTGGTGTTGGAGCACTGGACAGGCTCTTCACCCTCAGCAGGGTTCTGAAAGGTTTATGGGAGTTCGCCCAACCGGTCTACATGGGTAGGATGGAATTGGAGAAGGCGTTGGACTGTGTCTTTCTGGGAATACTGTGGGGTATACTCCAGAAATAAGGGGCAACAGGTCCTTTGATATGGGCTGTAATGTCCCTGCATGACCGGAGTCAGAGCTTGGTAACTTGTGTCCGGTGAGAGTTGGACACCACCAGGGATGCCCTTTGTCACTGATTCTGGATAAGTGCCTCTATTGTCATGGTCTTCAGCCTGAAAGGGGTAGAATGCCGTCTCTGAGTCGGGGAAGAGGTTCTGTTTCCAGAGGAGGTGTTTAAGTATCTCGGGATCTTATTCACGAATGAGGGGAAAATGGAGCGAGAGATCAACAGGCGGGTTGGTGTAGCATCTCCAGTGAAACAGGTTCTGTACTGGTCTGTCACAACGAACAGATTACTGTTCGTCCACAGATTGCTGTGTTCCATTTAGTCACACACACCTCAAGCTACTTACCATCAAATTCTGCCGGTCCAACTCCAACTATTATAATCGACATTGGCAGAGACGCAGCCTGCAAAGAAGTTTAAACAAACAGAGGGACATTAAAGGCAGTAATACTCAATAAAATCTCTATTGGCAAAGTTAAACTCTGCACGCTGTCAGCCAAATTACTAACAGCACAGTGAAGAAACAGTTCATGCAAAGGGAGCCCTATGGAAAATGTCATCGCTATTGTTAAGACATCCGCGGCGTGTTTCGTGAAGCCTCTCGCCACGCCAGTTTCTAATTTCATGCATCTACGAACTTGTCTAAATCTCCCAAAGCTTGTCGGTTTAGAAACGAGTCCAATTTACATCCACCTCTGCACACCCCAACCCCGAGTCTCGGTTCAACTGCCAATCGGCACCGCAATATTGTTTATTAAATCTCAGCCAAGTGGGACAACAAAGCGGGGTTTTAGCACTGAGTGATGAATGGAGGTTTTGTAAGAGTTTCATAACTTCCTCCGGTTATTAGACTGAGGACTAAAATTGCCAGAGAAACGAGGGACAGAGGAAATAATCACTCTCACGCCTTACTTTATGTTCCACCAAGATGAGGGCGGGGCAGGCTTGGCGTAACTCGGCCAATTTAGGCGCAGCAACTGGGCCAACTCGGGTTCCAAGCATTTGAGATCACCTGAAACCATTGCCTGTATTAACTCCGAACAAAGTCATTAAGGTTATTAAAGCTGAGAACACAGAGCAGGAAGGCGGGGGTGACCACTCTGCTGCCGCTCCACCCTTCTCTCCCCTAATTAGTGGAGATAAGAGCGCAAGTGTAGGAAGCATGAGAAGACTTTTGCTTTTTATAGCCTCCCTTTCATACTGGGTGTTTGCTGGTTTATCAGGACTTTGTTGGAGTCTTAATTATAGCAAAACCTCCAGGGCTCCTCGCTAATTTTGCAGTGTATCAGCAGCATGATGGCGTGCACATGGACTGCTACTGCCCACAATAAAGGGAATCTCATTTATTGTGTCTTCATATCAGGGTTATAATAGTTTTGGGGTTTTCATTTTCTTTTATTTTGTTGTGATTTTTAGTTTGTTTGATTCAGTTAGTTTTAATTGGCTTGGTAATTTCTATTAATTTTGATTTCTGCACCTGAAAATGAACCAAAGTGAAAGTATTGTATTGAGATTATACATACATTGATTTGGTGATGAATACTCAATAAGGAGCTAAATAAAGAGGACAGGTGGTTTTGAGTTGTTCTTCAATGGAGGAAATAATCACTCTCGCAGTTTTTCTGCGTTGAAGAATCGTCTTTTTGCACCTGTGCAATTTCCACATGTAATGTGCCTACATGTTTGAGTATCCTTCCAGTTAATCAAAAACAAAGAAGTGATACAGGAAAACTATGTTGTCCTGCTTTGGATTTTGTAAAGTTTAAAAACTGTTGTTCTGTGCAGATTCATCAACAACGAAAGCTGTCAGAGAATCGTTGGACCAGCTGAAGAAGTCAGTACTGTCTTCCATCTTCTGTGGATATTGTTGCGAGTCCTTAACACCACTTAAATTATGAGAAAAAAATTCCATATTTATTTGTTGAAAGCATTGAGGTGGAAGGTTGTGCTGTTGTAGCAAGAAGGTGTGACGGACTGGGGATGAATCCAGGGTGTGTCAAAATTATGCCATGATAGGAAACGCATGATAATCACTGCAGGTTCTTAGGTGTCCTAAGTTACTCTACTTCATTTTCTAACAAGGCTTCAAAGAGAATAAATGTAAACACGTACATTTACAATGGACTCCTTGGTCTGTGCCATGTCAGTGATCACGCCATCCGAAATGATGAGCAGGATGAAGTACTGTGATCCGTCCGTCACCGCCGATGCATACCTGGGGTTGAAACAGACAAGTAAAAAAAAATTAAATTAAAAAGAGACGCAGCAACATGGAAAACTTTCATTTCCATAAAACATTTTATCCAGATGTTTATTAGAGGAGATAAAACATCCAAGGTCTGCCTAATGGTTACCCCACTGACAAGTTTCATTTGTTCCAGGGAAGAAGATTATGGGGAGCATCAATTTTATGGATGGGCAGATATTAACTTGCCGGAGTAAGTGTTTAATAAGCCCTCCATCTCCAGCCTCTATCACCGCTTCACAATTATCTTATTACAGAAAACCTCATTTTAGGAAATTACTCCTCAGAGATCAGTGAAACTGTAGCTTTATTTTATTAAAGAAATACTGACCAATTAGACATCATGACAGTCAAACACAGAGTTATGCAAAAAAATCTATTTATTTTGACATTTCCGTTTCTTTTTTTAATCACAAATTCTAGTTTTTCACAGATGTTCCAACTAAAAGCTATTTGTAACTTTAATGTGAGCTACAGCATCTTCCATGTCTTCTATATATCTGAAACAGGACTTGGTGACAGAATGTAATATTACAGAAGCAGCACAGTCATTTCAGCACCATGTCAAATGTTCACACTAATTCATCAAATGAATAAAACATTTGTGAGCAGCACTACTTAACATCAAAGAAGACACACAGCGCTGTACATTAAGGTCAGGTCCTTTATTTATTTATCTCCGCAACAAAACGGAGCGGTTCTTTTTGTTTCTTTTTCCAGTCCGCTGATGCTAAACGTCTGAGGTGATGGAGCGGGACAGTGTTTTTGCGAGTTTAACAACGCTCCGATGCCACACAGGCACCGGTGCCTAAGGATTTGACGTGACATGATGTCACTTGTTTGGCCGGCGTCTTCCTTGCTCTTAGTCAGAAAGCGGGCGACGAACAATGCAGCTATTCTCAGGCCGAGTGGGCGGACGGAACGAGAGAGAGACAGAGAGACGAGGGATCTGAAAGCCAATGATGAAAGGTGGGAAAAGTGCTTGATACAGTCATTTTCCAGGATCATGAGACGAGATCTGGCAGTAGGAGACGTCAGGTGGGAGTCGGGAGAAGCTGCCATGCAAAACAGCCTCAGAACTTTATTCCGTTCGCTTTAGTCACGGTTTAAAAAAGAAACAAAACAAAAAAGGCAAAGAAGAAACAGGCTTATTTTATCCAGGTTGTAAAGTCAAAAAAAAATTCCCCACTTTTTACTAAACACATGTGAACAGTCGTGTGTGGATTAACAATCTACATTCCATGACTCAGCAGCTTGAAACTTCACCATTATCAGCAATAATTTACAGTAGAGGTTACAGTAAAGGTTATCTTTATGATTATATCTGTCTGTCACATTGTTATGGAGGCTTTTTGACACACACTTCATTACAAGATTGCAGACATAGGGACATACTGTCAAACAGGTTGACCTCTGAACTACGAATGGGTCATTTCAGATCCTTGGTTCTGTTCTGTTTACACATGGAGGTGTGGAAGTCACACTTTTACTAATCCACCAAAGCGCTATGGAGCTCATTTTTGGCTTAGCGCTTTTGCTAATGTTGAAAATGTTTAGCGCACCTAGCTTACCATAAATGAATCTAACATACAAATTAACTTGAATAAAGTTCGACATCCATTTTGAAATTTTGGTTATCGACTTAAGAATTTTTCAAGTACCTAAACCTTTATATTGATGCTCTCATTTTTTGTTTAGTGCCTTAGCCTTTTTGCTAAGGTGCTAAACCAGTGGTTCTTAAACTGGGTTTGATCGAACCCCAGGGGTTCTGTGAGTCGGTCTCAGGGGTTCGGCGGAGCCTCTGCCACAGAGGTAAAGACACACTTGTGTAAAGTCGTGATGACGCCCTGCTTTGCCATCACGTTACATTGCTGAGCCAATCAGAGCTGCGGAGGAGCTCTGATTGGAGGAGCTCCACTCTCAACATGGTTTTGAACAGTTGTCTTTAATTATGTAGGACATGTCTTGTGTCATGTGCTTGAAGTGTCGGCGCTTGTCACCAAGGTGTTGGATCTGCTCTTTGTAAAGTGTGTCCTTTGAAGGACGCCGTACTTGGCGTTTGTTGCTGTGTGTTGGTGGTACAACGGTCAGTATTTGCTCTGAACTCTAAAGGTAGGCAATGCTGACCGCCAGCTCCTCAATCTAGCCAA
>CAEGAF010091628.1:0-14715 GCA_903067075.1 Micropoecilia bifurca | reverse complement strand
AAATTTAGCAGCAATGATAATCTCAATAAACAAATGCTACATTTATATACCTGTGGTCTGTGGTAAAATATTAGCATGGAGCTGCTGACTTAATTTGGATTTAACAGAAGTGGAAATAATTGATATTTATTTTAACTGTATTTTTTGATTTGTTGTTTTTAAGACGAGTTCTGGGTTTATATAACAGTTCACTGATGATGTTTTCCCATAGCATATAATTACCCAGTGATATTTTTACATTTCCTGTCTACTTAACATCTTTTAATACAAAAACACGGTGGACCACCGGTGGACCGCCTCGGCGCCCCGACCACCGGGCTTAGCACGTTTTCTGGGGGAAACCCTGGAAGTTCCTTCATATTTGAACCCAGCTGCCACGTACCTGGGCCTTCTTTATCTCGCTGGGCAGCAGCAGACTGCCGGTCTGAGTGTGGAAGGTGCGGGTTTTGCTGCGCACCGGTTCGTTGGTTTCCCGGTACAGTCTGACGGAGGCGGGTTTCCGAGCCGACACCGCAGTTGCGTAAACACCCACCGCTACGTTTAGACCCTCACCAAGAGTCAAGCTTAACCTGAACAGCACAGGGACGGGCAGGATGTGAACGCCATTGAGGTGTTTTGGGTTTTCAGAAAAGATACATATTGTTGTTTTTACCTTTATATATATCTATCTATCTATATATATATATATATATGTATATAATTTTATATATAATTTTTGTGCAGTTTTAGCTTAATAAATAATGACAGAAAGTCACCAGTGTATGTAAATATCTGGTTTGAACTACAGATCATGTACTTCTGTCTATATCCTATTTGTACCAATACCACACAGTTGCCGGTCTGCTAATATTTGATCTAGTACAAGTAAATAGCAAAATAGAGACGGATGTTTTGTCTGTATAGAAACAGAAAAAACATCAGGTCTTTTTTTTGTCACCTTGCCAGGGCTCTCTTTTTGGTCTCTCTGGCCCGGACCCGTTTCTGAAGGTCCTCCAGTTTGTCGCACGGCTCCAGCTGCAGGCCGAGCTCGCCGTCGTCCTCAGGCGGGCTCACGATGTCCCGGAAGAAGAGCGACACGTCGAAGCCGCCCGGTTTTATCAGGTGCATTAAATCGATGAGAACACCTGAGAACATCCGGAGGAGTCGGGACAGACCAGACAGGCTGATCAAACAAGAAACTGCAAACAGTTTGTGTGTCAGATGCTGCTGTGAAGTTTGAAAACTATTTTGATTTACAAGCTGCAGGTGCGGATGGGGGTTTTCCTAGCATATTTAGTCACCTATATACTATAAATTTGAATCCACCATGAATTCTACCAGGGGATATGAGATAGGAGGGATATGAGAGGACCTGCAATAAGTCAAAATACAGATGAGAATTCAAGTTGGGAAATGGAAAATCCATGGCTACGTCAAAGGCAATATCTGATACAACAAAGTTATTTGGGATTTATACCTGGAAGTAAACCAAGGAACATAAAATAAACGTTAGGCATCAATTTGATAGATATGTGAATAGTTCCTTTAAAGGAAGTCTGAAACCTAAAGTAATTTCTTGACGGAAGATATTTTCCAAACCAGGCAGCTCTTTCTCCAAACTGACCGGTCTCCTTCAGGTCGCTGGCTTTGGTGCGGGCCTGTCTGTCCCTGGCGCTGTCGCCCCCGTGTGGATCGTCCCTGCAGGTGAAGATCATGAGGCGTTTGTGCGAAAGGCGCAGCTTGATGTCGCTGTAGAGGTTGGCGCAGCACCACAGGGCGTCGCCCAGAGACGTCTCCCCGCTCCCCAGGGTCTCCGCCGCCAGCCGCGCGCCCTTCTCGCCCCGCAGCGCATCCACGTCCTGAACCCGCTTTGCACCTGAAGGGGCAGAGGTTTAACGTCTCACGCTGTAACGTTCCCCTGTTGGTCGCCGTGTTGCCTCTGACCTGGTTCGTCCAGATCGTGGTACACGTAAACGTGTTTGAATGAGTTCCTCTGGTTCTTGCTCCGCTCTGTGCCGTAGAACACCAGAGCCACCAGGTCCCGGTGGCTGCTGATGATCTTGCCGGTGTACACGCTGCGCACGACCTGCAGCAACACGACATGCGGATGAATTCATCTCAGCAACTTGAATATTTGAAAAGATTTCAAGAATGTTTCACTGAAAACATATACAGATGTGAGTTTCTGGTTGTTTTAAGGGAATACAGAAGTAACAGAATGTCAACAGGATAATCGTAAAAAAAAAAAACTGAAGTTTTTACCTGCATGGTCATGTCAAAGTTAGAGGGTTGTCCATCTTCGCCTTTGATGAACATTTCCTTTGAGGCGTCGACCAAGAAGACCAGGCTGTCTCTGCCTGACACTTTGTAATCTCCTGTCAAAGACAGACCTGAGCTTCGGTTTGCAATGTTTTACCTTTAACTTTTCTGAAATCCAGGATGCTGTCATCATAAAGAACACCAATAAACACTTTAAAAGGAGGAACTTAACAAAAAATAAAACGCTAGATTGATTAGTGGCCTTTTGTGATGTCACCATGACTTTGGGATTGTAGAATCTCGAACTTATTTTTGAGAGAGGGATGGATGGAAATATGGAAAGTGCGTGTCTGTAGGAAAGACTGCGCTTTACGTTAGAGCTTTGTGTTGGGGAATGTCAATATGCTACTGCATGGCACAGCACATATATGTGCTGTCTGGAGGTGTATCAAAGAATAACGGTTTGTCAGAGGGGTAACAGAATATCATCCCTGAGCTAAATAAGGACTACAGCAGCAGAAGAGAACACTGGGTGTCTCTTCATCAGCTAACAACAACTTACCAATATTTGATCACAACAAAATTGGAATCATGTTGTCTGGTCTATTGAGTCTCGACTTCAGCTGCAACATTCAAATCAGAATTTGGCGCAAGTGACGGTGTAACGGTGTAGCACCTTAGGAATTTGTTGCAGAACTTTATGACCTTAATAGTGACCCATTATTTTATGACGACCATTTCCACCATATTCACGTACGTCAATCTGTTTTTGTTGTTGTTTAAATCAAGACGATCAGTTCACTGGACTCAGGTATAGATGTGGACGAATCAACGTGACGGCAGGCGGCCTGGCTCAGACATGTGACCCGGTTTTACCTCCAGTCAGCTCCGCTTCCTCTTGTTCTTGCTCCTCGTCCTCATTCTGGTAGTAAGTCTTCCACTCCGCCATCTGCAGTCATTTCAACACTGAGGCTTCGTACGTAAGCAACGTTGCTTACGCAGAAACTTCGTATTCACAAATCCATTCCAATGCTTCAACTGTTGTGCAGCAAAGTGTTAAGCGAAACTCTCCAATAAGCACGTTGAAACTACACGCAAGTTAGAAATCAACTAAGATTTACTTAGTGCCATTATTACCACTACAATAAACCAACTCAAGTCTAACAACAACGCTAGCTAGCTAGCTTAATGTAACCACTCTATGTTAATAAACTGATAACTTCCACCTGCTTTAATGACGCTTCCGTCTCCCTAGTGATGCGTCTGAACTATATAAACTAAAATAAACCCAAGAATAAGAGGCAGTCAGTGGTACTCATCACTTACCGCGCTCCGCAACTTACAAGTCCAGGCTAGTTTCAATGGGAGATCAGGTACGTGAACGCGCCAGTATGGAAGAGAAGTGGTGCCAAAACATCTTTTCTTCTTGGATTTTTTTTTGGCGGGTGGCATCCAAAGTTAACATGTATTATCGCCGTCTACTGTGCTGGAGTGTAAACCAGAGTATCTGTCTTACCTAATTAAACTATATTCTTGAATATGTATTCCCATTTCCTTTAGAAATGTAATAAATACTTTCTTTATCTTTATATGTTCAACCAATGCCCTACGCATCCTTAATGTTTCTTTAATTCTTGTTTTAAATAGCTCTCCACACACACTATGTTGTTCACATTAAATTTTATGTTTTACTGTCTCCATGTCCATGCCACATTTACCTATTGAATGAACTCAATGTAGCCTAAATGTTGGCTACAACCTTACTTGTTGTAGCTATAACTTTGTAATTGCTGCTTGTTCTTTTCAACTTCCTTCAATTGTTTCAATTTTCCCTAATTTTTGCTGTATACTAAACAAATGTTGATCTTTAGTTCCCTCCTCCCAAAGCTGCTGTCATCCAGATTTAACATGGTACTTGATGATACATTTTTTTCAGATTTACTAAAGGCAATTTCTAACTACTTCTAAAGACAATTTAGCTAGATGATCTGCTCATCATTTCCCTCAATGCCTTCATTAGCAGGTTACAGCATAATCCTAAACTTTAAATTGTGTAAGTCTAAAAAATAATTTAATAGTTGAGAATGGGTTTTGGACAAGAAAGGCAAAATAGACAGTAATAAAATCAACAAACCTGAACTATAAATACTCTATTTTGCTCCACCCATTGAGATGCCATCAGAATATATAACATTTCCACTGTATACACAGCTAAATGATCAGATGGTCTTTACTCCTTGAAGAACATCTGAATTCAGGAATAACTTTAGCAAATCCTGTTTTAGCTTAATCTAAATCATTTGAGCTAGACAGGATGACATATAAGACAGGATGTAGATAAACTCTTAATTTTATTACTTACTAAATCTACCCTGTTACAATCTTTATTAATCTGGACTTCTTTACGGAGATCTAAAATCTACACTCACATTGGGAAGCAAACAAAGAGGAGATGCCAAATTGTCCTCTTGGGTTTTTTCTTTTAATTTCAAACGTTGGTACATTTTCTTGCACATTGTTTTTTGTGTACAATATGTTTTATATAAATTACAGATTAGTAAATTAAGTAGAAATTAATATTAATATAAGGGTATTAATAACTGACACATTCTAGCTCACATGTAACATTTTTACACATAAAAAATAAGTCTTTATATGAAAATATTTGTACATATACAGTACACACGGCAAGACTGAAATCATTGTCATCAGGGCTGGTCCAGGGTTGTATGGGAGCTAAGGGGTATCATGTTTGGGCACTGTCAGCCTTCCATTCACGTTAAAGAAGACTGGTTCTCATTGGTGTCGCTGCTGAGAGTCAATATATTGACCAATCACAATGAAGGGGGTGGAGTTTATCGTACAGAATGCGGAGGCACTTTTTGACAGTCATGTTATGGTTACATTAAGACAGTGACAGCACTGAGTCTGTTCGCCCATCAATCTCAGGCTGGATTTGACTGAATTTTCCTTTGTTCTTCTTTTTTCAAAGATAAGTCTTTTCCTCGTCGTTATTTCTATAACGCTGCTTCAACTTTTCGTTTTCTGTTGCTAGCTAGCTAGCCGGAGGTCAACTTTTGTCGAGACAGTCGGGCAACTTCGCCGTTGGTTTCAGTTGGAAAAGACTCCTTGTTGCACCATGGCCCAAAACGGCTCCTCTTTCCCGGTGAAACTGTTCATTTACGACCTGTCGGGGGGAATGGCTCGGCAGCTGAGTCCTGTTATGCTAGGTACGTTTGTGACTTTTTTCCTCGTTATGAAATACGCTGCAAACTATCGAGAACGAGTCTATGGCTATTGCTGATATACTGTATATGTTCTTCTTCACAGGGAGACAGTTGGATGGCATATGGTGAGTATATTTCTTGAATGACAGCTTGTTATCCAACCTTTCATTTGGTAACGACGTGTTTTTGCTGTGTTTTTGCTTCTTTTTTTCCAGGCACACAGGTGTTGTTGTCCACGGAAAAGAGTTTTTCTTTGGTGGAGCAGGAATCAACCACTGCCTACCTGTAAGAATCATCTCCATATTTTCAGTAATGGATCGAGCAACTTGTGTTTGTTTCCCAGCACGGTGTCCACTACACTTTTAAAATGTGTCTTCTCTTTTCTGTCAGTGTGGCACTATGCTGGGCCAGCCGAACTCGGTAGTGGATTTGGGTTACACAGAGGTGAATGAAGATTTGTTTCTGGAGTATCTGGACTCGCTGGCTGAGTCGGAGTACAGGTAAAGACGTAGCAGCAGACATTTAAGTACACACAGTGGACCTCAATCTGGTTAAAATAGGAGAACGATATAGAAAAAACCTGTGATAACCTGATTGGATGCCCTTCAATCCATCTTGTTGAAGCATCTTTCTTAGTTTACATCTGCCAATTTGTTCTGCAAATCTTCTCATTTGAATCTTTTAGCTAAAACCAAAGATTGCGAAGGTGTCAGTCAGGAGAAGGGTACAAAATTACTCCACAGCACCATCTACTGTATTCACCATGGCACAGTGAAAGCAGGAGAAAATAGGGTACAAGAGTAGACTTAATAAGGGTTGCAGATTTCCTTCCTCTCAAAGAAAACATCCAGACTTGGCTGAAATCTCATGAAACCTCGCGCGAGAATGTATTTTGACCTGGCATGATGAAGCTGGATGTTTTAAGCTAGGATTCCAAAAGCTGCGTTTTTCACAGAACAACCCCACCAGTCACCAAAGGAAACCCGGCAGAGGCATCATCACACTCTGTGGTCTCACGAGCCTATGGGTGCACCAATTCCAGTTTTCTGGTGGATTATCAACCTTTAAAAAACGTGTAACATATTTACTGAAAGACGTATTCTAATAGGACACCATCATTTTGGACAAATAAGTAATTTTACTGGATGACTTAGTAAAACTGTGTTGAAATATATCTTGTTTGCAGTGCAGTGCATTGCTAAGTCAATGTCTTTGTTTAAATGTATTAATTAAATGATTAATTTTTCCTTCTCACCTTTCTCTCTTGTTGGCTGAGTTACAATTTCCCCAAAATATAAAACTTGTTTTTCCTCTTCATTCTCCCTCTGTGAAGAGGTGACAAATATAACATGTTTGAGCACAACTGCAACACCTTCAGCAACGACGTGGTTCAGTTCCTCACCGGCAAAAAGATCCCGTCGTACATCACAGACCTTCCATCTGAAATACTCTCCACGTAAGTTTTCAGCTCAACCTCTCTGGGTAAACTGTGTCCAATTTGTTTGTCAAATATTGCTGTTGCAACTTCTTAACGTTCTTTGCTGCTGGAGAGCATCTGTGAGCGTTAAGCTTTTACATCTTGTCACAGATGCTGAATCAGATTTGGGTCTGGACTTTGGGCTATTCTAGCACATGAACACACTGTGACATAAAGCGCAAAATGAAAGTAGAGGATTAAAGTAGTGAAGTGGTGATTTGCTCCTCTCAAACAATGTACTGAACCAAAAAGCCAACAGGAGTGGAACTTTGTCTCTTTACCTCCTCCAGAGCCATCATGAACTTATTGTTTCTCACAGAAAATCACAGTAAAATGCATTAAAGTTTGTGTTTTGTCAAATGAAAAAAATCAAGAGGCAGTGTATATTTCTCTAAGTGAATGATTGTTTGGATTTGTTGATGCGTTTTGACTTCAGTGTCCCTCTCCCTGCATTCATTTTGCAGTCCATTTGGCCAGGCCATCCGGCCGCTCTTGGACTCCATGGTCGTAAATCCTGGAGGAAACAACATCACTGGACAGCAATAAATAAAGCTACGCATACTGAAGAAAACACTTGATAACCTTTGTGCCAACAACTTCTGCTACCAGTCACATTTACAGCTAAGCTGCTTTCATCAGGGCCCTTTACTCTACTTAAAAAAACACCTTCAAGGTTTGTTTCTGCATGTTAATGCATTGCAAGGAATACCAGCAAACTAAGCCTATGGCGAAAAAAAGCAAACAAACATTTTCACATTATATGTTAGCTTTTGTTCATAAACTTACTTCCACTTGCTCAGCCAAAAATCTTTTTTTGCTGTAGTTTTGAAATTTTCTCGTTAAAGACTAGCACCTTAAGTATTTCCTTAAGGTGCTTTGTTAGGATGTTTTAATATCAAAAACTTTTATAAAACATCTTCCTGCCATGTATTGAACTTAATCTATAAACAGGATTTATCTTTCAAGTGCAGTACAAAGCTTCTGTTCTTACTAAATGTTGGCCTTTTCCTGTCTGTCTCTAAATGGGTGACAGCTGACAACTGTCTGCAGATGTTGAGCTTAAACATAAAATAAAATGTAAAAAAAAAACTTAGCTAGCATAGCTACACAGCAAGCTACGTATCTAGCTAGCTATCAGTTCCATTTAAACACATTGTGAAGAAGCAGATTAAAAATTGACTTTTATCTAATGGCTTCCCTTTAGAGTTTATGAGGACAGTTTGTTTTTTAGCTTCTTAAAAGTATACATTAAAAATCTATGAAGCTCTTTTCTGCTTAGGTTGTGGTATTATTTAAATTTTATTCCTAAAGCTTAAATGCAAGGGTTACCCTCATTGGGGAAAATAGCTTAGTCAAAACTGTTCTGCTGGCTTTTTATAACATTGTCTAGGAAACCCGTTTTTACCAATTTTAAGGTACCTTTAAAATGTATTTTAAAAGCACTTTACATCGTATTTGAACCTCGTGTCATTTAGTAACATCGTTTTTGCTTTTTTCTGAAAACTCCTGGACCAATCGGCTACATACCTCTGATTTGCTACATTTGGATTTTTATTATTAGCACATAATGTTTTTATGCACTAAGTACCAGAATCAGGTATTTGTATGAAGAGGCCTTATCAATGGTGTTGAGACATCAAGTTCATCTGAAGTAGTTTTTTTCTGTTGGACTCTTGTTTAGATCCTAATCATAGCTTTAATCCTTTGATTACAACTATAAATTGTGTGCAGGTCACTGTAAAGGAAAAAAAACATATAATAAAGATTAAGTATACAATACCTACAGAAGGCTGTAAAGGCAGAAAAAACAGGCTTTAATTTACATGTTTTACATTATTTCAATTTTATTAATCCCAATTTTAAGTGTGAAGTTGTGTAAGTGAAACATAATATTCTAAAATTATGCTAAAGTACCTCTTTCACAATATGGGTTTTGTTAAATGTTTGAAAATGAAGCTCTGATTCTGAACTATTAAAGTCTCTCTGCTAAAAGCTCCGTCTTCGTTTATGTTGTTGAGATAAACATTCCGTTTCACTGCATTACATGAATTATGTCCATGTAGTACGAAGAACAACCACAAGATGGCTCCACAGTCAAACTTAAAATGTAGGAACCGCGTTAACTTGCATCAGGGATTATATTGTAAATGCATATTTCAGTGCATCATAGTACATAATACAACAGAAAGCACAATATTAACAAGTTATAACCCCTCAACAAAACCCCATTTTAAAAATAATATACATAAAAATAAAAGACAAAGCCTCATATTATACAGTCTTTACTATTTCATCTTTAAAAGTGGCATCCATTTCTAAACAGTCTTATAAAGAACATTTTGGGTATAAATTAGTTGTAAGAAGTACAGATGAATACAATATATATACAGCCTTTTCTGCATATTGTCACACCAATGTGCTGTATTAATGTTTTGCATTTATATAAACATAAACAGTTATTTATGTCATGTATTTATTTTTTTATTATACTACTGTAGATTAGCTTCAAAGTCTTGGAAACAAGCTTTCACATGGCAAAGCCTGCAAGTTCACAAAAATGGATGGAAATATGGATCTTCTACAGGTCTGTGTTATATTTTGAATAGGAACATTAATGATACCATTTTCCTCTGTTGTATAAATATTTTCATTTTTCACAAAATTGCACATAAGAAAGTTGCACAACTCATCAGTGAACAGTCATTCTGAGCCTGACATGGAGTAATGTTACTGCAGTTACAGATACTTGTTTACAGCCCTTATAAAAGAAAGGAATACCTTTACATAAACAGTGATTATAGATAGACAACAGGATAGTTCTAATTTGATGCACTTCCTCAAACAACAAAGGACAATGCGCATAAAAGAAATAAAGGTAAAGATTTCTTTATAAACACACAAAAATCAGGTTAATTAGTTTACCAAAGCAGATACAAATTTTTCTTTGTTTTTTTACAGTGGTAGAAAACATTTTCTCCCTGAAACTGGGAAGGATGCTAAGACCAGGGACCATTTTTAGAACAACCAGCAAACACAGACAGAACTCCTGCATCGATGCTAAGAAAAATGGGATGCAAAGAAAGATACATAAGAGTTTGATTTCTTTTCTGTCACAGCACTTATTAATACTCCAGTGATTACATCTAGTGGGTAAAAGCAACAAAATCAACAAAGAACAAAAAACATATTGGAATATAGGAGTTTTTGAAAATACTTCAAACCTGCAGGAAGCTGTTTTGACCCGTTAAGATGAAGATGAGATTCTGATTGGACGATGTGTGGAAAGAAACAGGATCTGGATTTCAGTTTGGACAAGAACGGATCAACATTGAAACATGCACTGGGTTCTTACCAGTAAATCAGGCAAATCATTTCTGGGTTTAGGCCAATAAAGATGACTAAAAATATACCCCTTTTTTAATCATAAGATTGTTGAGACATCTTTTGGACACATGTTATCACTGTTTTAAAGTCAGATTATGTCCTTTAATATTTCTCAAAAGTCATAAGTGATTCTAGTTGTCAGCTGGAAGGAGATGAAAATGTGTGACATAGACAGATTGACAGTTGTCTTAATGGTTAGCGTTAGCTATCATTTTTTTTTTATGTGTTTAAGAGACCAACTTCATCTACCACTAATATGGCAGTTTGGCAGTTTAGGGTTAGCTTCTGCTAATATTTTTATGTGTTTAGCAGTTTTTTGTCTTGGAAAATGGCTGCCTTGTTTATTTTTTTCAGTTGCTCACAGTTTTTTTGTTTTTGTTTTTTCAAAAACGCTTTTTCAGTAAATTCTGTTTATGTTTGTGATGGTAGGTTGGTTGACATTGTATGGCTGTCGTAAAGACTTAGTGACCCCAAGTGATATTTCTGAAAATAATTGTTTCTTGAAATAAATAAATGAATGTAAATAAATGGTTGGATTATATCCTAAATATTTCAGAGAGATTATGTTGCTGCAATAGCAGAATAATTAATTCTAATCCTCTTTCAACGTCTTAACCAGGAGTTGATAATTAACAATTCAGACTCTTTTTTTCATGTCGCGTCTCACCTGAATTGTTTTTACCTAATTCCAAAACTCAGAACCTATGCGAAGGCATCACTGTTTTACAAAACAAAACAAAATGAAAATCTGCCAAAAAAAGCAACAGAAATCTCATTACCGAATCTCATGGGAAGCTGAACACTGCAACAGTACCTGCGGGTTTCGTCCACTGTGAAGTCCAGTCAAGGGATTCCATTAGCTGCTGCATGAACCTAGCAACAGCTGCAGCTGCGTACAACGTCCTTTGAAATCCAGGCCACATCAAATAAAAGATGTCAAATCCTCCAGGCCTGGAAGTGCCTCAATAAATTCCCCTGAAATAACAACCCGCGGGTCAGAAATCACACACACTCGGAGTTATGACTCAGACAGTTCAGGAGTGAAAGACCCAGATCTACACTGACTTCCTTTCCTTTCCCCCTCCGAGGAAGGAAAACACGTAGCAATGTACGTTTTGTTGTTCTATTTTCCTCTACTCTCTACCTCCTTTATCTCCTCTTTCTAAAGAGTCTTAGCTTCTGGCTCCTTCGCTGTCCCCCTCACCCCCTCTCCTGTTGGGATGGAGGCTGATAGAAGCTGACATGACGGTGGAATTGTCCTCACCATCGAGTTAATGTGGCCCAAGGGAAGCTGTCCATGTACGCTTGGCCTGATGGCAAAGGATGCAAAGTGTGTTTCATCGTGGAAAATCCAGGAAAAGGGCGACGGATTGGAGGTAAACTGAGAGAACAGTGAGTGAAACTCTTCAGCTGTTTTTTTAATCTCCCTAAACAATAAGCAACACAATTTCAACAAACTGGCCTCATCGGACGAGCAGATTTTCAAACTTCTTAATTGTCACTAAAGAATCTGAACTTACTCTGAGCCCTCCAGGATGCTCATTTTATTTACTAGACAAGTCGTATAGTTTGAAAAAAGCTCTTTTTTCTTACACGCTGATTTTTTACTTCTTTTTCTTTTTTTTTACTCAAGGTCATGAATGAAGTGAAAATTTGACAGACGTCAGCCCCATAAAGCAAAGATAAAAACACAACAATCTAAAGTTGCATAAACCTCTACACTATTTGAACAAAAATAGTAGTATGCATCTATTAAATTAAAGAACTAATGTATTTGACCGTTTTGTTACTATTTTTATGTTTCTTAACAGTGCAACAAAAAGAGACATGAAAGAAAAAAAAGAAAAAATAGTACCTTATTGGCTAAAGGGAGTCATCACTTCAATGACTTGCAGAAGTATTCACACTGTGAAGCTTTGAGTCGCTGCCTGTTAGAACCTGGCTGCAGTTACAGCTGCAGGTCTTCTGGGCCGTTTCTACTAGCTTGATTCACCTGGAATCAGAATACGGTTTTTTATTCATTTATTCTGAGATTAAATTGGAAACAAAAGAGGACTTTTCAGGGGAGTTGATTGCACAGGATTTTATTTTGGGGTGTCTGTGTAAAGTGGCCAAAAACTCAATTGTTATATTCTTATTTGTAAAAAAATATATACATATACATTTAAAAAAACATGTAACATTTCCTTCTAACTGTACCCATTATGTTGGGTACAGTTAAACTGCATTGAAGGCTGTGATTAAGCGACTAAATATGACATAATTCATAATTCAGGTGGTATAAATACTTTTGCTAATAGTTTTCCTTATTCTATTGCGCCCTATATTTATTGAAAATGCATAAAATAAACACCATGTTTGAATTATAAAACTCAAAGGAGCAGTTTTATATACATAACCCCAAAACATAGGACAGTTTGTACACAGGTTAGCTATAATTTACTACGTAGTTATTTCTGAAATAAACCTTTATTTACTTCAACTACCTGGAGACTACTTTTATTTTAAGAATAAAAATTGTCTTTAAGAACTACTATTAATGACAAAAACGTTCCAGTTTCTCAGATAGTTTAAATTTCTTTGGACAAACAAGTTAGCAAAAAGGCTAGTAGTAATATTAGCGTGTATGCTAGCTTTTCAAATGATTTGCTTGACAACCTGATCGCATTGTTCTAAATACAGAAACAAAAAGCAATTATAGTAAGTCAATTTTGAATTTTATATGCTTCATCCATTGGATGAGATACATCTTTCTGTATCATGGTTTATGTTGATGTAAGTAGCATATTTCATTAAAAAAAAACATGAAAATGCTAAAATTAGCCTTTTCCTCTTTTGTTATGAATATATACATATATTCATATAATATATGTGTTTTTTTGTGTCACAGTTCTGGGCTGTACCAGACTCTGGTAAAATGAGCACTCATTGTTTAATCCCAGACTTAATATGATCAGCTGGTTAGCTAGACAGCTAACTCTGCCGGAGTTAGAGCTCCTTCTACTCCCAACTCTGCCATATTGCATAGCAGTGCAACTGATTCACTATCTTTACTCCAGGCAAGAAACCATAATATAAATTCCCTAAAATGTGTTTCTTTTTTTTGGATTAAAGGAACTAATTACAGTATGACTAGTTGGTTTAGTCTCATACCTGGGCTAGCCACCAGAACCTTTACTTGGCTAACACAAGTTTGGAATTTGCTCCTCCGACATCCATATTAAAACCAAAACATTAAAAATAAAAACATGTTTGTGGACAAAACCAAGCTCCGACTTCTAAACTACAGACAAAAACATTGGTTTTATCCAGCCCTCATCTCTACAGGGCTTGATCAACCGTAATCCTGTGATAAAGCAAAACTGCAGCGGTTGAACATTTACAAGCCCAATGCAGCAGAGAGGAGCCTGAGTGTGTTTTTAACTCATCTTCTAGAGTGAGTAGCAATGAGTCTGTCTCCTGGTTTTTTCCCTGCACATTGAAAATCTGAGCTCTTACTTTTTTCATGTACATTGGAAGACGTGTCCTTGCTTAACTCCCGGTCATGTTGTACTGTAAGGAAGTGCAGTATCTGGCTCGCTCCAAAGTTTTTCTTGAGTTCAGCATTGTGGTAGGTCACTCTCACTAAAACACTCAGACAGTCACCTCGGTGGCGCTGTGGGTGGAGTAGCTCTTCTGCCTGGTGTGGTTGTAGTATGAGGGTTGAGAAGTGTGCTGGCTGTGGCCATGGTGACCCTGCCCTCCGCTTCCTCCTCCTCCATACATACCTCCATAGGACTGGTTGACCACTTCTTGCAGGTTCTCTATGCTCTGCTGCCGCCGTGTTGAGTAGCCGTGTCTCCGGGTGGAGCTGTGCAGAGAGGAGGAGGAGTGTGCCGGAGCGGAGGTCTGTCTGTGGACGTGGCGGGCGGCCGGCTCCCAGGCTTTGAAGGCCGAATTGGAGATGAATGGGTGCGTGGTGGTCTTGGGGAGGCGCGAGTGCTCCAGGTGGTTGGACGGGATGGAGATGGACAGGGGGGTGTGGAGGTCGCGGTGCCCTGGCAGAGGCTGGTGGATGTAGGACTTCTCCTTAGGCTGCGAGGGCTGGAAGGCAGGAGGCGCTACGGGTTGGTAACTGGAGAAGTCCATGACAGGAAAGCTCTTATAGTAGCTACGGGAAGCGGTTTCTGCTGCATAGGGAAACACAAGAAGTATTTCACTTTCAGGTCAACTCCTCATTGAAAAAGTTTCTAGTCGAAACATTATGAAACTGTTTAAGTTTATCATCATCATGACTGTAGTGCTTTTATCTTCGTAAAACGTTAGCATGCTACAAACAGCATTAGCTTCAAGGTTATTTTCATGGTACATTTTTAATCTTCTTTTCCTCATGGGGATAAAGAATGGTGT
>CAEGAF010091625.1:0-12893 GCA_903067075.1 Micropoecilia bifurca | reverse complement strand
AAAAAAAATATCTATATATATATATATATATATATATATATATATATTTTTTTTTAAACTATGCATTTTAAAAAGCTTTAAGAAAAATATTAAAAACACACAAGGATCTCTTTATTTTCTCTTCTTTTCTGACTTGCACACATAAAATCAAAGTCAAACTTTATATTTGTTGCATTTATCGTACAGTCATTCTAATATTACTAAAATATAAAACACGGACAGAAAACATTCTGCGTTTTTCCCCCACAGGGAACAGATTTTTATCCAAAGTACACTGGAGAAAACTTGACCTGTACTGTACAAGGCCTGAAGAGAAGTACACAGTATAAATTCAGGGTAAGTGAAAACGCAACAAAAATGTGTGCATCTGCATAAGTTCAGGTAATACTTGTAGACTGTTGATTTTTATGTTGTTGTTTTTTTTTGTTTGTTTCATTTCACCATCCAATTCTGGTAATGTTCAGTTGTTGGTGAGTAAAGAAGAGACTGTTTATTGGATGTGTTCACATAAGTAGTGCATTTGTACAAGCAGGCAATTTCCTCCACAAATGGTTAAGGTGCTAAAATAGCTTTAAAATGCTTTACTCGTTTGCTAAAGTATTAAATTTGAAAAGATACCGACCTTTTTTTTAACTGTGATTTTAGATTAACTGCTTTGAACCGTGTTTCTGAATATGAGGTACAAGTAAGAGGGTTACTTTTATAAATACTTATTAGAAATCGTGTAATAAATTTTTGTAAAGCAAGTGGGGGGAAATATGTAGTTTGCAAATTTTATATGCAAAGGTTTTCAGTTTCAAGCAGGTGCTTCTTTGTTTGCAAGTGTCCTTTAAAATCACTAAAGTTTGCCAAAGCAGAGCAAAAATGTATCATTGAAAGTCTTACATTAACATGACATTGATGTAAATTGCGATTGTATTTAAGCTTCCCTCTGCATTGCAACAATTCTGCCTCCTTTTCCAATTAGAGTAAAAAGATAATCCAAACAAAAACTAACCCACCCAATTGTCGCTCAAGCTATCAATCCAAAACGGCGTGTGGCGTTTCGCTGCTACAAATCACCTGCCGTTTACAAAGGGGAAAGGAGACAATCCAGCAGCTATCTATCTATCTATCAAGTTCCCTAAAAGCCTCGATGAAAACTGTCCATAATATGGGGACACTGTGAAACATAATGTACCAGCAGTTTGTCCTTGTAAGTGCGCTTGCATGTCCTTTATGGTGCAATCATCTCCAATAACACTCCCAAATGTGCTTTCATGCAGACGGGTAGATAAGGCTTCTGATGTCTGAGGACACGGTGACACGTGGTCACGTGCAAAGAGGCGATTCGGGGTTCTTTTGCACGCATCCTCCCCTCCCCACAGTACTTCTCATCCTGTGTGAATGTGTGGGGAATAAAAGAAATTGATTGTCAAATTGGAAGAGCCGGTTCAAGGGAGTACAGTAAGGAGATAAAAGCAAGAGACGAAGAGGGAAAAAATGAGCAGATTGTAATGGCAGCTATTTTTCCAGAAGAGTCTTTCCCTTTTGATAAGATTCCTTCCTTTGTTTACCCCCTCGACTTGCTTTCTTTATTCGCCGTCCTTATTTTCATTGTCTAATCACTCGTTGCCAGGCTTCTCCCCGCCTTGTTTTTTAACTCTCCGTTTTCTCCGTTGTGCAGCTGATTGCGTCAAACGTGGAAGGAAAAAGCAGCCCCAGTGAAGTGTTGGTTTGCACCACCAGTCCAGACAAGCCCGGCCCTCCGTCGACACCCAGGGTCACCGGAGTGACACCTTACGGCTTCACCGTCACATGGGGTAATTGTTGGACCCGTTTAAATATTGAAACACGTACTTGTACCGTTAGATGGGCATATTGAGATGTATATGAACTGCATGGGTCCAATAGAAATTGCATTAATGAGCCATTCTCATCTCTAATGTGTTTTGTGGCTCACAAATCACAGCGGATAAATGATATTTCTCATGACACATCTTTACTTTTGTCTTGTATTGAATGCAATATGTATTATGATCCAGTGGATTCCATGATGACTAAAACCTATTTATTATTAATTGCTCCTACAGATCCACCCCTGGACAACGGGGGCTCAGAGGCCCTCACTTACCTCCTCGAGATTTCTGAAGGATGCTCCGAAGGTACGTGCAACACATAAGACAAACCACTGTTTATTTTTGATCTTTTTCTAAATCTATGTATTTTGATGTATTCACTTTATAAAATTATAGTTTTTTTGTTCCACCCACAAATATCATCGGTTTAATGCAGTGTTGACTGTACAGCAGGAGTTCAGCAATCCTGTAGGTTAAGTCAGTCTGAACTTGAAGGAATTAAATAGATTATATACATAAAGTTTTTATTTCCATTTAAGTGGAGCGTTGGACGAAAACTGTAAATTCTTAAAGTTGCAAAGAATTAAATGCGTTTTAAATTGAGGCAGATGCTGAGAATCCACTACTTGAATAATTTAAGAGAAAACTGACCAGTAAACATGCGACTGCTACCTCCAGTTAATATGTGAAAAAAATATTTAATTAGCCTTTCATAGCACGTACTTCCCATTAACAATTTAAAAATCGACACGCAAAAAAATAAAATATTGTGTAGGCATAAACAGGATAATGTGACGTTGGGACAATATCTGCAGTCTGACTACGAAGATGGTTCAAAACAGCGGGGGATTAATTGTGCGCAATCTTCCGCATGAATATGACAAGTGTTGTAATTGTGTGTTCTGCGCTGTGTGTGTGTTCGATGCTAAGCAGCGAGCCAGTGGGAGGTGGCGTACAGCGGCCCCGCGACAGAATGCGCGTGTGAGCGGCTGACCCCGGGAACCGTTTACCGCCTACGTGTATGTAGCATCACCACGGGAGGACACAGCCCGGTAAGACACACACACGCACACACACACACACACACACACACACACACACACACACACACTTCACTGCAGTGACAGATCAACTTTGGATTGTCCTGGTCACTACTGGGCTAAAAACATAATTGAGGCCTAAGTCTATAAAATCCAGGTCCACATTGGCTAAAAATGAGCTTTTTGTTGTTTTTTTGGAAATGTGCTGACATACTTACAAGCAATCCTTTCACATCACTGTCTTAGCGGTAAAATCGGATATTCCTCATATGATATTAATTTCTTCTATTTTTTTTTGTTTTTTTTTGACAGTGCACTGTTTGTGTTCCGGTCCGTACATCAAGTGTCCCACCAGGACCCTGTCAGCCGCCGCGGATTGTTGGGAAAGCCAAACACAAGGAGGTCCAGTTAGAATGGGGTGAGTCCAGACAGACACGTATACGCGGTGTTTAGCTTTATTTACGCTTTTCGCAAAAAAGCAATGAAATTGCCTCCTGGCTGCCAAATGCGTTCTGCTGGCCCAGCTCTAATATGAACTAAGTCAACCCCTTTTTAGCCTAATCGAGCTCCTATTTTGCCCATTAAATGCCTAACCCTCCCCTCATGTCCAGGCCAACTCTCGTAATGCCGGCCAATTATTGCAGATTAGCGTCGTTATCTGTTGGCAGCCAAAGAGGCTGTGCAGCGTTCAGTGCTGAGGAAGTTCTTTCTTTAACCAGTCTGATGCAGCTGGTCACATCTCTAATCAGTTCAGATGCAGGCAGGGCTGCCGCAATTACTGGTTGGGCTGAAGGTCAGAAATAATGTGCCGAAGGGTATCCCCCCCTGGTGCCTGGTCGTTGGCCGCTTTCATCCCTCTGCGAGCAAACTGAAGCAGATGGCACCTGGGGAAAAAAAACTGCTGATCACTCAGCTACAGCGATGCAATCATAATCTTAAATGACCCAATGAGTGTTCAATTAAAACCCTGAACATGCTTCAGTACGGCGCTTTGCAGAAGTATTCCTATGCCCTGAACTTAACAAATTTTCAGATTGCTACGATACATAGTTTGCAAATCTTTGTTAGACACTCAAATTGCTACTTTTACTTAAAAGATAATGGACTATAAATCTCTCTGGAATACAAGTCGCATTAGTCCAAAAAATACATAGGTTTTTATCTTTTCAAACATTTTCTGTCCGAGTTTATTTTACAAAAACAAAAAATAAATTCAGTCACAATACGTGTGCAGAACTTGTTCGCACCAAAAATTCTTGAACCTGCAACCGCAGCTAAAAGTGACTGAACATAAATACTAAGTATTGGAGGCTAAATGCAAATCTGTGTCATATGTTTCAGATTTTCATTTGCATATCAAGTTTTTAAGCCATTTTCTTTAAAGTTTGTGATTTTAACTTGACAAGAAGGGACGCATGTACATGGGGTTACAAATACTCTTGCAAGGCACAATATTTGTACTTTCTTCAAGGATTACTTAAAATGTATTCAATTTGATCGTACATATTTAAAAATGCTTCTTTTGTCTCTGATTCATCCGGTGATATGATTCTAGATTCCCCTGCCTGTGAGGGAGTGTGTGAAGAGTGTGTGTACAGCCTGGAGATGAGTGAGGGAGAAGCCAAGCCAGCAGAAGTGTACCACGGCCCGGAGCTGCAGTGCACGGTTGCTAGTTTGCTTCCTGGTGCGACGTACAGCTTCCGGCTAAGGGCAACCAATGAGGCCGGGGTGAGAAACTCACTTGCTTATTGCTTATGTTGGCAGCAGCATAAGCAATAACATAGTACACGTTACATTTAGGTGAAACGGGGACCTCAAAGGCAGTTTTTTTTAATGTATTTTATGGCTATTTTTCTTATCTCCACTCAGTCTATTCATCACATTGGATCAATTATAGCTTATAAAATAATAAGGAAACATGCCAGAGAAGCAGGTTTTTATGTAATTCAGTCCTACTTTCCTAGACGAATTACCCAGTGCTACTCTTAGAAGCTTATCAGTTCCACAGGGCGACTATAAGGCCTGATTGATAATCTATTGACTCAAAGGTTGAATTAGTTCTGTTATCTGAATTTTTTACAATCCATTTTTGTCTTCAGTCCAGGTAAATAACACTTGTTTAGAGTTGCATATGTTACATGACCTTTGATTCTTTACAAGTTTTCACCAAAATTATTAAGAGCTGTTGCAGAAAGTTCAAGTTGCAGGTCCTTGGACAAATGCATTAAAACACATTTACAGATAAAAATACCAGGATGCACAAGCTGCTCGCATACTTGAAGTGAACTGTGAGTCTTTTGTCAAACTTGTGTTACATCAGTCTCGAAAATTTACACTGTAGCAGTGTGTAAATGACAAACATGTTAAGATATTTGAAATAGTGAACATTTTACTCTTGTGATCCAAAATGGAAAATTTTTTTGAAAAACAATAATTGACTGTAAATTTTAAAAATATAAAACATTTTTTGTTGGTGTGTGTCTTTAAGTTCGGGCCATATTCTGAGCCGACAGAGGTGACGACCGCAGCTGGACCGCCTGGCCAGTGTGGGGCGCCGCTCATCACGCTCACAAGTAACACCTGCGTGACGCTCAACTGGGAGGTGAGGAACCAGAGCTTAATATGTTAAGAAGAACCAACCAGAAGATTGGTTTCCTTAAGATTTCTAAAGATAATTGAAGTCTCTTTTATATATTTATATCTGCATACATCTCCTTTTACTTTCAGACATTTTTATTGATTCTCAAGAATGTAGCAAATGTATCAGATGCAGCCAAGTATGAAATTGCAACAAGGATTACCCAGCAGTGCTTCCATCATAATCAGACTTTTTTTTTTCTCACCTCAAAGACACAAAATAGATGAAGAGAATGGATTAGTAGGTCAGCAACATTAGCTGAGCACAGAGTAGGAGGGATGAAATGTAAACCCAATGTTGCTGACATGTTTATGGTAATATAAATCACAACTCTAATGACCTTTTTAAAGATGTTTATTATGTATTCAGATATCAAATATATATTTAGTGTCAAGTTAATATTAATGTATTGATATTATCTCACCGTGTCCATAACCTGATCCATTTTATTTTACCAAAGCAAAATATATTGGAAATATCAACAGACAAAACTAATTTTGACAACTGATACATTGATACATACAAAACTAAATAAAAGTAACTTTGGCTTCAGCACACAACCTTGTGGAATCCCACTCAGGGATCTTTAATTGTTCAGATTTGCCATTTATTAGTTTCTCTTCCTGGAACCTTTTACAGACTGTATAAAATTCGGCAGGCTTTATTTTAAATAGTCTTGTTTGACTCAGAAATGTTGCATTTAACATAATAAAAATTTACAATGTGACGTTATTATGCTCTTTTATTCCAGTCAAAATTGACTTGAATTGATATTCGCAAACTCTCTTCTGAGTACCAGGAGAAGAAAAAACAAAAAGCTGTTAAATAAACGCCACAAAAGGTCATTGCTTACTAAACTAAACTGGTCTGTTTCTAAGTGCTGTCTGAGAGCCTTTTCATACAACATTTTATATTCCTGTAATGTAATATTCAAATAATTAAAAAAAGTTTTTGCTGTTCATAAGTTGTAAGTCATAATTGCTGAAATAATGGAAAATGTGTCATTGGACTTAAATACAATGAAGTTGTAAAATATGCAATTTTGAATTACTGGGGAAAAAAATTATATAAAACTTTTCAGTTTTATTTATTTATTCAGCGAATGCAAATGTACTGCCTGGACTCAGAAAACACACTCTGTTTTTATTGGAAATAACCAACCTTGTCCCTCACATCCAGCGACGCATATAAACAAAAGGTTAATTCGACTTGAAAAACAACACCACTCATACCAGGCATCAGATCCGAATAGGTTAATGTCAGGTTTCCAGAGGCTCCGTGAGCTGAACGTGTGTTTCTGTGTGCTGCAGAGCCCCGAGGGCTCGGGGACGGACATCTCGGAGTATCGACTGGAGTGGGCGAAGGAGGACGAACCCTGGGAGCTCATCTACTGCGGCTCCGCCACACAGTGCGAACTGTCAGACCTGACGCCTGCTATGGATTACTGCTGCAGGCTACAGGTAACGGGAAGCGAAAGCTGCGCTTGCATAGTAGATCTGTGGACAAGACAGAAACCCAGAGTCTAAGGCTGAGATCAAACAAGGGAGCCGCGCGGAGGCTTTGTCTGGACGTAATTGCAGAAACCTGCACAGCATGAAAAACCCTGAAGGAGCTTCAAAAGCGTAAACACAAAATGGAGACAAGAGACCGGGGATGATGGCCGATTCAATTTGTGCTGCAATTCTTAATCTGGCGCATAAATAACCGCAGTGTGAATATTTGTTCCTATTCTGAGTGTGTATTTATTTGACAAGCTCACAAACACACATGCACCTACACAGGCCTCTGTAGCTTTGAATCCAATAACAGCATGTTTTATGGCTCCCTTCTTTATTGGCTCATTTATAACGCTGGGACATCACAAGGTCAGCTGGCAGTCAGCATCACTGCCTGTGTGCTCATGTGATGTCTTAGTGAGTTTCTGTGCATTACAGTATGTGCTTTGTGCCAACTTGCTCCACTTTTTGGTTTCTCAAGAGAACGTGTAAGAAAGAATCACGACTGACTCTAAACTTACACGGAACATGGCGTTCTGTCTTTATGTGAGCAGTAACTTCAGGCCTTTTCGATGGCAACTGTAAAGGAACAGTCGGCAAAAATTAGTAGACTCTTACTCCTTTAAAGTCTCCTTTTTCTATTTGACACTTAAATTGACTTACTGGTTTTCAGCCAAGTTATTGTGGGGAAACTCAGTTTTTCAAGTTAACGTGAACTTTTAACACGTCATTATGTAGCATAAAACTCTTCACACTTTTTTTTTCTTTTTTTTCACCCCCTCCCCCATTTTGTTTTGAAACACATCTGAACAAAATGTGACGCGCACTTCCATCAGTTCCCAAAAAGACCAAAACACTCAGCTTTGGTCTTATTTGACCCTTATGTAGATTGTTGCAAACTTTACAATACTTATCTTTCTCCTGAAAACTGGTCTGTTTTCTAGTTGTTTACAGATTTATTTATTTTTGTTTCTGTTGTTAAAAAAATAATAAAATAAACATGTATGCATTTCCTTCCACTTCACAATTGCACATCTTTCTAGTGCTCTACCACATACTATCTCAATATAGCGCATTGAGATGATAAAAGCACGAGAGCTATGTTTGCAAACATTACCTCTGCTGGTCTTTGTTTGTTTTTTGGATTAACTTTAAGGACTTTTAAGATTTAACCAGAATTTTTTTTTTATATATATCAAAATAGAAATTTTGCCCTGTTTCAGCCGGCCAATTTCTGTTTGTTTAAACTTGTTTGAGACCATTAGCTGGACTATAACGAGCTGCTGCAGGTAAATACTGTAATTACAAATGAACTCTTTATTTTAATTCATCTAGCTGCTCACTTTAAAGCTGTGCATTTCTTCAAAACATTTTCCACATTCTTTTGGTCTTTGCCAGTTGATGGTAGCGTTCTTAAAATATCACCTTTAACAACTTTCCTCATCAATAACAGAGTCCCACTATCCCATCTCTCACTCCCAGATATTCCCCTTTATGCTGTTCATCTCTCTCATCTTCCTGTGCATCCGTGTTTTGCTCAGGCGGTGAACCAGGCTGGCGCTGGTCCATACAGCGAGGGGGCGAGTTTCCGGACCCCGGCGACGCATCCCGACCAGGTCTCCACCCTCACTCTCCTGGACCTCCCGACGTCCTCCGAGGCAGGTTACTCCTCGTCCACTTGCCTCCTCCTGAAGTGGGAGACGCCAAGCAGCAACGGTTCGGAGATCTCCTCCTACATCATCTCTGTAGACGACCAAACTGTCACCGTGGAATCGGGGACGAGTCACCTCGTCACGGCCCTGCAGCCAGACACCGAGTACAGGTAACGGTTTGCTCCAGACGTTATGCTACAGAGCCCTGATCTCGAGTCGAATCGGCACATTCAGGAATTGCTTGAAAATTTGTCATGAATTTTAAACTAAAGTCTTTTATTCTTTTAGTCTTTTATTTTATGCTTATTTTGTTTTGGTGTGGACAGATCTGATTACCTCCAACATAATCCTGGCTACTACAGATTTTATTTTTTTTGGAAATGTTGGAAAAACTCAACAATGCCACTTAAATCACACAAATGCACTACTGCTTCTGCTAAATTTCCATTTCGCTTCTCAGATATTGCAGCAATGATGCAGCAATGGCTTTATGTAATCTTATGGTGTACTATGTGGACACTCTGTCTGTGCCAATGAATATCCAAAGTCTTTCACCAGTGATGACGCTCCAGAAAGGAGAATCCAATCCGTCTCCTAATTAAATTAAGCTAATATTTATTTGGAGGCACTTGTAGCAAAGAGCACTTCCCTTTCATTTCCAGATTGCCAGGCAACCAATGTGTTTATTGCACGTTCATTAGTGTTTATTACACGCTCTGAACAAAAGGCACAAGAAGTGACTTGCTTACCTCGGATATGTGACGAGGACTTGACGTTTAACAAAAACAGATGTACCTAAAATGCATTATTAGATGCACTGAAATTCATTTCGAGATCAGAAACTGTGTGAAGGGAGCTCTTAGAAATCAAACCGAGCACATCTCTCTCCTGCGCCATCGAACGGCGATCTTTGCTTGTGTGAACAGTTATGGCAATCAAGAGACTTGAAGAACAAACTTTCCTTGTTCATGCAAACACGAGTAACAGGATCTGGTGTGTGGCGATTGTGCAACGCTGCCAGATTGGTGCATGAACATGTCATGAAGCTTGTAGCGGTCTCTTTAAAGCCTGTTACTTGATGAATTACTTTGCATTTGGGTTAACGATTTGTAAACCATCTGCTGTTGGGTTTAATTGGATACTATAGATGGTATTTATAGACAGAATCTGAAAGTTGCCTGTTTGGTATTTTCATGAACTGTGATGTGACGCCTCTTGTATCCAAGCAGCAGTAAACAGGTACTTAGTCATTCTTATTGCCAGCCAATGTTGTGATCCTTCTGTGCCACCCTCCTGATGTACACATGCATCAGCCATAACATTATGATCACTGACAAGTAAGACTATTCATCTCTTCACAGAAAGTCTGCAACATGCCAGCATTTGTTCCTTACAAAAATAATTTGTTCCTTTTAAAATGAGTTTTGTAAAAAAAGGGTAAAAACTTCAAAACTATCTACCCACACAGCTGTTAATGAATCAGAAAACTCCACAACATCCCTACACCTTAACCTGTCAAAGCAAACGTGTTGCAAAGCGTTTGGTAAGATCTAATGACCTGCTCATCATGTGAAAGCTGCCGTGTTTTTGTGCGCACACACACACACGCATAAGGCAGTTCTTAGAATTATGATTTAAGAAAAAAACCCAAAACAAAATAAAAACTGAGAAATAATGCTACAATGAGGTGGGGAGCAGTGAAGAAGCAGGATAATCACACACCCCACTGTTTTCACTCGCCGGTTGTTTTTGTCCCCATGTACCACCGATCTCTTGCATAAGAGCTGCCACTGAGCCAAGAACACAGCGCGTGTGTTTATTTGAGGGTGAGTGTACCTGCGAGTTGTTTTCTGGAGGCCTACGGTTCGTAACTCTTGTTGTTGCTGACACAGAGGGTGTGTAGGTGCTTCATATTTTATTTGCACGGCCTTGCGAAAGCGCCACAATAAATGCTTTCTCTGACAACACTGGGGGTTTTCTACAACCGTGTTATGGGCTTCTCTCTTCTACCCTTGCCAAACAAATGGCGCAGATTTCCAGGACGAAGCTCTTCTATTGTTGTTTAAAGTTTTGTTGCTTTAGCACAAGGCACTTTTATGATTTATCAGGTTTTAAGCGGAAAGCAGCCAGAACTTCCACTGCTTTGATGATTGCGTAATTTGCATCGAGAAGGTAATGTGACTGCAGCATTAATGTAATTTATCATAGAAAAAAAAACTTTCTCAGTCTTGACATAAGAGGTTCCCATTTTAATTTCACGCTACATGACACCTTAACACATCAATTTTTAAAATCCCCACAGCAATTTGTGCCAGACAGCAAGTCAAGGTATTTCTCTGCTTAAATTCCATTCTTATTGCACTCCCAAGGTCGTTTTCCCAAGGTCATTGTCAGTAAAGAAAGTAACTTATTTGTCGAGGCATGTAATTGTTTGTGCAAAGAGCTTTTTTTGTTGTCGTTTCTGAGCAAATTTATTGTAAAAGACTAGTCATTCCTGGTTTTTCTCTACCTTTGACTTAAAGATGCAAACCTCTGAACATCAGGTATGGAAGCCCCGGGTCTTAGGTGTTTTCTCGTTGTTTCTCCTTCTTCCTCACAGCATCTCATCACAGTTTATTCTTGTGCTTAACAGACCAATGAATGAATAACTGTTGCCCTTTTTCCTTCTACTTGACTTGGCTGCAAGAAAAGGTTACTGTTATGAAAAATCAACAGTTAAATGTCAGAACCAATATGCCCTCTAGCAGAAGTGCTAATCTGCTGATCAGACATCGCAGGACGAAGAGCGAGGAAACGAGGGGGGATTCTGAGAAGTGAGCCGCAGAGGACTTTGAAGAGGGGAAATCTATTTCTTGGTTCTTTTTAATTAGCTCTGGTTACGTGTGTCTCTGTGCTTAGATGCTAGCAGAATTTTTATTTATTTTTTTTCCAAGAAAGGCACGTCACTGTCTAAACAATCTTGATGATTACATTACACAAATTCCCTTTAACATCTAAAATAAAAAAAAAATGGTCCTATTCCTCATGTAATGTATTGCCCATCAGTTTAGTTTTTTTTTTTCTTTGGAGGACATTTATAGAAGGAAAGTGGCCAGAAATGGTTGGCACATTGGGGTTTCATGGTGGAGAGTGCATTACGTTGTAATAGGGGGCTGATAATGGGTGAAAACCTCTTCACAGAAAATTTACCTGGCCATTAGAGAAATGGGCCTGCAGCAGCTTACAGGGTTTGGTTTGATGGTTCATGTATTTCCCAACGTTTTCATGTGCAACTGCTGTAAGCCTATAGAGACTCAATGTTTCTACTAACATTTTAATGTTTTTTTTATTGGGGAAGCCCCTATTACCCTATACCCATTATAAAATCGCATAATTTCCAGACATTAATTCTAGGCCAATACAATAAAAATCAGTTTATCAAAAACAGTTTACATGGGTACTTGGAAGCTTTACAGTGCAATAAAGCTTCTTAGTAACCATGATTGTACAAATCTAACCAACAACTTGGGTTGTTGTCCTGCTGCCGTTTTCATGCGGAGCAGATTTGCTGAAATGCTAGGCTAATGTTAGCATCTTTGCTCTCTGTTCTGATACGACTTGTTGACGACTTGATTCGCAACATATTTCCATGAATTTCTAGGCAATTGACAGAAATTTCAACCACCAGTACAGTAAATGTACCATTCATTGATCAACAACATAATGTGCACATGAAAATGGCACATGATGAATAGCCAGGAGTTGGCTGTTCATCATTGATTTAATATTTCACCTCAGATCTGGATAACACTGTATTTATCTTAGAGTCTCCTGTATGTTGCCCAACAGTAAATTTCCATTGACTGTTTTTACAGTGCATGATAACATCTCTCACCAACTCATAATTATTACCCTTCAGTCTGCAGATTCAAGCAGTGAACGCCATCGGCTTTGGTCCCCTGAGTCCGTTGCTGGTAGCGAGGACCCGCCCCCTTCCTCCGGCCCCGCCTCCACTCGAATGCTCCGCCGCAGGCCCTCAGAGCCTGAAGCTCAAGTGGGGCGAGAACGCCGGACACACGCGCGCCCTGCTCTCTGAGGACGTGGTCTACACCCTACAAATGGAAGACAAGAACCACAGGTAGAGTACACACACACACACACACACACACACACACACACACACACACGCGCACACACACACACACACACACACACACACACACACACACACACACACACACACACACACA